>CM042382.1:2138410-2268410 GCA_023634145.1 Thymallus thymallus
ATGAGTCTAGACACAAGGCTATCTCTATCCTACCACAGTGTCCTCTATCAAACCTCTTTCTTGCTCTGTCTCTCTCTCTATCTCTCTCTCTCTCCCTGTCTCTGTCTCTCTCTCTCTGTGTCTCTCTCTCTCTCTCTCTCTCTCTCTCTCTCTCTCTGTCTCTCCGTCTCTGTCTCTGTCTCTCTCTGTCTCTCTCTCTCTCTCTCTCTCTCTCTCTCCCTCTCTCTCTCCCTCTCTCTGTCTCACACTCTCTCTCACACACTCTCTCTCTCACTCTCATCAGGATGTTCCATGATGAGGAGTTAGAGCGATCAGAGCGGTTCTATGTGGACCAGCCCCTGGCGCTCCAGTTGGTCTATGCGCTGTATAACATGCTGGTGGCCCACTCTGAGATGATGTGTTACCTGGTCATCATCCTCAACAACATGCTGTCAGCCTCCTGCATCACCCTGGTCCTCCCCATCCTCATCTTCCTCTGGGCCATGCTGTCGGTACCTAGACCCAGTAAGAGGTTCTGGATGACCGCCATAGTATACACTGAGGTAATGGACAGTACATTAAGATGTATACTGCTACAGTAGAGGTATTGTCTTAGATTTTTTTTAAATGTATGAACCTCTACAAAAATGTCCATTATAATCCACATAATAGTTCACATCTCTGGTTGCTGCAGCATTATTTTCATGCTGTGAGAAACTGGTCAAATTAAGATGGTATATGACATGGACTATACAGATACAGCGGGTGAAATAAGTATTGAACACGTCACCATTTTTCTCAGTAAATATATTTCCAAAGGTGCTATTGACATGACATTTTCACCAGATGTTGGTAACAACCCAAGTAATCCATACATACAAAGAAACCAAAACAAATAAGTTCAGAAATTAAGTTATGTGTAATAATGTGAAATGTCACAGGGAAAAAGTATTGAACACACTTACTGATATTTATTTAATACTTTGTACAAAAGCCTTTGTTGGTAATGACAGCTTCAAGACGCCTCCTGTATGGAGAAACTAGTCGCATGCATTGCTCTGGTGTGATTTTGGCCCATTCTTCCACACAAACAGTCTTCAAATCTTGAAGGTTCCGTTTGCCTCTTCTATGAATCTTGATCTTCAGTTCTTTCCATAGATTTTCAATGGGATTTAAGTCAGGTGATTGGCTGGGCCATTCTAATTTTGCTCTCATCTGACCACACTATATTCTCCCAGTATTTCACTGGCTTTTCCAAATGTTGTGCAGCAAACTTTAAACGAGCTTCAACATGCTTTTTTTTTCAGCAATGGAGTCTTGCGTGGTGAGCGTGCATACAGGCCATGGCGGTGGAGTGCATTACTTACTGTTTTCTTTGAGACAACAGTACCTGCTAATTGCAGGTCTTTTTGAAGCTCTCCACAAGTGGTCCTTGGCTCTTGGACAACTCTTCTGATTATTCTTTTCACTCCTCTGTCAGAAATCTTGCGAGGAGCACCTGGTCGAGGCAAATTTATGGTGAAATGATTGTCTTTCCACTTCCGTATTATGGCCCCAACAGTGCTCACTGGAACATTCAGAAGCTTAGAAATGCGCCTATAACCAATGCCATCATTATGTTTTGCAACAATTAGGTTGCGAAGGTCTTGAGACAGCTCTTTGCTTTTACCCATCATGAGATGTGTCTTGTGTGACACCTTGGCAATGAGACCTTTTTGTAGGCCATCAGTTGGGACTGAACCAGCTGATATTAATTTGCACTGACAGGGGGCTGGATTGCTTTTTAATTACTGATAGTTTTCAGCTGTTGTCTTGGCTTTCCATGCCTTTTTGCATCTCCCTTTCTTCATGTGTTCAATACTTTTTCCCTGTGTCATTTCACATTATTACACATAACTTAATTTCTGAACTTATTTGTTTTGGTTTCTTTGTATGTATGGATTACATGGGTTGTTACCAACATCTGGTGAAAATGTCATGTCAATAGCACCTTTGGAAATATATTTACTGAGAAGAATGGTGACGTGTTCATTACTTATTTCACCCCTGTTCACCCTCTATGTCATTAGTAACTAAACCAACACCAAAAGCTGAGTTTCTAGCTGGAGGCTAATGTTTTGGCCTGGAGGCTGTATCAGTGTGTGCTGTGCTGATTCTAGGAACCCTTAATGGCATTGCAACCCTACAGTATGTGTTGGAATTGTTCATTCTGACACTGATTAAAACGTGTGACTGATTACCCTAAAATAACATGTCTTTCCTCTCAGGTCACCATCGTCATTAAGTACTTCTTCCAGTTCGGCTTCTTTCCCTTCAACCAGAACCTGAATGCGGATAAGAATAAGCCCTACCACCCTCCCAACATCATCGGAGTAGAGAAGAAAGATGGATATGTTGTCTATGACCTCATACAGCTTCTAGCACTCTTCTTCCACAGGTCCATCCTGAAGGTACGATCAGGGCCTGTATTCATAAAGAGTCTCAGAGAAGGAGTGCGGGATCACAGTGAACAAGATCATGGACAGGGAGGACCTGATCCTAGATCAGCACTCCTACTCTGAGATGCTTTATGAATACAATACGGCCGCTGGATACTCCTGTTATTTAGCTGAGGATACGGCCGCTGGATACTCCTGTTATTTAGCTGAGAATACGGCCGCTGGATACTCCTGTTATTTAGCTGAGAATACGGCCGCTGGATACTCCTGTTATTTAGCTGAGAATACGGCCGCTGGATACTCCTGTTATTTAGCTGAGAATACGGCCGCTGGATACTCCTGTTATTTAGCTGAGAATAAGGCCGCTGGATACTCCTGTTATTTAGCTGAGAATACGGCCGCTGGATACTCCTGTTATTTAGCTGAGAATACGGCCGCTGGATACTCCTGTTATTTAGCTGAGAATACGGCCGCTGGATACTTTAGTGTATTGTATAGTGTATTTTATAGTGTATTGTATAGTGGATTGTATAGTGTATAGTATAGTATATTTTATAGTGGATTATATAGAGTATTGTATAGTATGTTGTATAGTGGATTGTATAGTGTATTACATAGTATATTATATAGTGGGCTGTATAGTGGATTGTATAGTGTATTATATAGTATATTATATAGTGGGTTGTATAGTGGATTGTATAGTGTATTATATAGTATATTATATAGTGGGTTGTATAGTGGATTCATGTTGTGATTTTGGTTAGCAGATTGATATGATCGAGAGTGATTGTGATTGTTGGTTTGCTCATACTTCATTGGTACCCTACCTCTCCTCTTACCTCCCGTCACTTGGTTTAGTACATTATCCCTGTGTCTCTTCTTTGTGCTGTCCTGCCGTAGTGTCATGGACTCTGGGACGAAGACAACCTCAAGGACACCAAGAAGGAGATTCTCGGCCGGGACACTGAGTCAGAGGACGATGAGAGGAGGGAGAAGGAGAGGGAAGCCACTCCCATCCCCTCCACCCCCCGTGAGAGGAAAGGGTCCACACAGACCCTCAGATCTATAAACCTGGGCATGGGCACCTCCATGGACTCTGTGCACATACTCCAGCAACAGCAGCAGACCTACCAGAGAAGGAAGAGCTCCAGTGGAGGGTCTCATATCTCCCATCGCTCGAGCCACTCTGTACGCTCCAAGAGAGGTCAGGACACTACTTGACTTGACTTGACTTAGCCTTTACTTTACTGTACTTTACCATTTACTTCATTTTACTAAACTCCATACTTTACGGATGATGTTGGAGAGGCTTCCATTAAAGAACACCCTCTGTGTTCTGTTAGACAAGTAACTCTTTATCCACATTATAGCAGGTGGTGTAAAGCCATAACACATACATTTTTCCAGCAGCAGACTATGATCGATAATGTCAAAAGCCACACTGAAGTCTAACAAAACATCCCCCACAGTCTTTTTATCATAAATGTTCTTTCAGCCAACATCAGTCATTTGTGTAAGTGCCGTGCTTGTTGAATGTCCTTCCCTATAAGCTGCTGAAAGTCTGTTGTCAATTTGTTTACTGTAAAATAACATTGTATCTGGTCAAAAACCATTTTTTCCAAAACTTTACTAAGGGTTGGTAACAGGCTGATTGGTCGGCTATTTGAGCCAGTAAAGGGGGCTTTACTATTCTTGGGTAGCGGAATGACTTTAGCGGTTGTTGCTGGCATGTCAAACCTAACTGCTTATCTTGCCAATTAAAAAGTAATTAAAGTAGTTGGCAATATCAGTGGGTTTTAGTGATGAATGATCCATCTGATTCAATCTAGTCTAGTAGGAACTTGACTATTGTCTCACGCCTGTTAAGCAGCTCCCGTTGTTCTGCATAAATTGTTGTTTTAGTTCATTTTTTTCCGTCTATTTTCTTTAGTTTTATTTTTTATTTTGCTACAGTTGAACTATAATAGTTCAGGATTATGGATTTTATCGCAGCTGAACGTCGACAGGAGTCGTCAACTGTTATTGTTTACAACAGAGCCCAGCTCCTGGATTTAGCCCACGCAGCGCTGCTGCTCCCCAGGGAAAAGTTTGATATTCCGGACGAATTGAAAAGACAACGCCGTGGACGTAGGGCGGGATTGAAATGTAAGGCAAAACGGAGGAAGTACAAGCCGGCTATACCGTCTATTATTATGGGCAATGTGAGGGCTCTACATAACAAGATGGACGAGCTAGAGGGTCTTGTCCGTGGACAAAGGATTTATCGGGAAACGAGCCTAATGTTTTTCACAGAGACTTGGCTGAACGATAACATCCCCAAAGAGAACATCACTATCGACGGTTTCCCGACCATCAGAGTGGACAGGGATCGCGTCTCTTCCGGTAAGAGCAAGGGTGGTGGGCTGGCTTTATTAGTTAACAACAGATGGTGTCATCCGAACCATATTACTGTTAAGGAAGAGTTTTGTAGCCCGGACATTGAACTGTTAGCCGTTAGCCTGAGACCCTACTATTTGCCGAGGGAATTCACGGCGGCCATTGCTGTTATTGTTTACATCCCGCCCTCTGCTGACGCAAACACAGCGTGTGACGTCATCCACTCTGTTATCGAGAGGTTACAGACAGCGCATCCCAGTGCTTTCTTTGCCATTTCGGGGGATTTTAACCATGCATCTCTCTCTTCAAGTGCCCAACCAGGAATAATAAAACTCTGGACTTGTTATATGCTAATGTGAAGGACGCATACAACTCCACTGCACTCCCTCCCCTCGGTAGATCGGATCACAACCTTGTCCACCTCATCCCACTCTACAGGCCTTTGCTCCAACAGCAGCCTGCGACCACCAGGACCATTAGGAGATGGTCCCCGGAGGCGAATGAGGCCCTACAGGACTGCTTTGAAACAACAGACTGGGATGTGCTCTGTGAGGCTCATGGGGAGGACATCGATGGACTTACTGACTGCATAACAGATTATATTAATGTTTGTGTAGACAACACTGTACCCACCAGGAAGGTACGCTGTTTCCCAAACAATAAACCCTGGGTCACCAGCGACCTGAAGGCCCTGCTGAATGAGAAGAAGAGGGCCTTCAAGGAGAGGGACAAAGACAAGAACAAATTGAAATGCGTCCAGAGGGAGCTGAAGTTGCGGATTGCTGAGGGGAAGAGAGTGTATAAGGAGAAGATGGAGGACAAGCTGAGGCGGAGCCAGGTGAGAGAGGTGTGGAAGGGTATGAGAAATATCACTGGCTTCAAAAAGTCAAACAGTGGGCAGACGGAGGGGACCCAGGACAGAGCCAATGAGCTGAACCAATTTTTTAACAGGTTTGATACTGGCCCTGTCCACCTCCCCTCCAGCTCCCCAGACCACACACCCTCACGGCTGTCCCACCCCCACTTTGCTCACAACACCTCTGCTGAGACAATCAGTGACCCCACCTCCGCCCCTGCTCCCCCTGGACTGATCCTCAACACCCCCCTTCCCCCCACCTCCCCATCTGGGCTGGCTTTCACCACCAACCAAGTGAAGAGAGAGCTGGAGAGACTACATCAGTGGAAAGCGGCGGGCCCTGATGGCATCAGCCCAAGGGTGCTTAGGGTCTGTGCTGACCAACTGTGTGGAATTCTCCAGCGTCACTTCAACCTTAGCCTGAGCCTAGAAAGGGTCCCTGTGCTGTGGAAGACATCCTGCCTTGTCCCAGTGCCCAAGAAGGCGCACCCCACTGTCCTGAATGACTTCAGACCTGTACCGCTAACATCCCACATCATGAAGACCCTGGAAAGGTTAGTCCTCGCTCACCTCAGACCCCTGGTGTGTACATCAATGGACCCCCTGCAGTTTGCATACCAGCGCAAAATTGGGGTGGATGATGCAATCATCTACCTTCTGCAGAGGGCCTACTCTCACCTGGACAACGCAGGTTGCACTGTGAGGGTTATGTTATTTGACTTCTACAGTGCCTTCAATACCATTCAGCCCCTGCTACTGGGTGAGAAGATGAGGAGGATGAAAGTGGAAACACCCTTAGTCTCCTGGGTCACGGACTACCTGACCGGTAGGCCACAATTTGTGCGACTACAGAGCTGTGTGTCAGAACGGGCAGTTAGCAACACAGGGGCCCCCAAGGGAACGGTCCTGTCCCCCTTCCTGTTCACCCTCTACACCTCAGACTTCAGATATAACTCTGAAACATGCCACCTACAGAAGTTCTCGGATGACTCTACTATTGTAGGGTGCATCAGGGGTGGGCAGGAGGAGGAGTACAGGAGCACAATCAGTGACTTTGTGTTGTGGTGTGAGCAGAAACACCTTCAGCTCAACATCAGCAAAACAAAGGAGATGGTGGTGTACTTCAGGAGAACCAAGGCACAACTGACTGCAGTCCCTATACAGGGTAATGGATGTGGAAATTCCTGGGAGTCGATATGGACAACAGGCTGGAATGGGCTGGTAACACCGGGGCCCTGTACAAAAAGGGCCAGAGCCGACTCTACTTTCTGAGGAGGCTCAGGTCCTTCAACGTGTGCAGTAAACTACTGCATACCTTCTACCAGTCTGTGGTGGCCAGTGCCATCTTTTTTGCAGTGGTGTGCTGGGGCGACAACATAAAGGTTGGTGATGCTTCTCGGGTAAATAAGCTGATCAGGAAGGCTAGCTCTGTCCTGGGGATGAGCCTTGACACTCTAGAGGAGGTGGCGGAGAGACGGATCCTGGCCAAACTGCTGGCCATCATGGACAACGTCACCCACCCTCTGCACGCTATGGTTATGACGCATAGCGGTGTGCCAGAGAGCGCTACAGGAGGTCCTTCCTGCCGGCGGCTATTAGACTATATAATGCCTCACCGGGGTGCCGTGCCGTCGGCAACATAGATCTGGAACTGTTGGGGTGCTAGGACCTAGTTTAACAATTATGCATCCATCCGTGAGTAACTCTGGTCCGTCAGCACTCATTCACTCAGGACCTACTTATTCATGCAGGTCTGTATATACATACTCATGTACAGTTGTTATATCATATCACGTGCAATATTGCTAGTAATTCTTGGACCTAATTTACGTAGGCATTCACTCAGGAATGCATATTAGTATCCTGTCAGTTGCACCTTTTCTCATTGCTTTTAGTATATCGAATGTGCAATACGTGCAGTTGTCTGTAATTAAACCCTGCGCACTAAGGACTGTATTTTAAGGGAATTACTATTATTACCCCAAATTATATCATACACACGTTTAGCTATTAAAGTATCTCTTCCTGTCATTTACCTGTACAGTTTGTGTAACCATGCAAGTATTCACTTATCTGTAAATATAACTGTATACTCACCTGTACAGCTAATTTAACCATGCAAAATTTTCACTTACCTGTTCATTTAGCCAGTCTGTCTATTAAGTAAACTATTATTACCCTCGCTCATATCATACGCATTTTTAGCTACTGAAGTATTTCTCTGCCATCGACCTGTATAGTATAGTTAACCATCCAACATCCACCAATGTATAGTGTACATATTCAGCCAACCACCCATACTATGCAATGTCTTTTTATAGCTTTTTTTTTGCACTCTAGATATCTTGTATTTCTATACTTTTTCATACTGCCGCTCTATGTATCATGTACCGTGTGTCTGTCTTTTGTGTATCTGTCTATCTGTCTATCTGTCTATCTATCTATCTATCTATCTATCTATGAATGAGCCATCTGATTCAATGAATGAGCCATCTGATTCAATGAATGAGCCATCTGATTCAATGAATGAGCCATCTGATTCAATGAATGAGCCATCTGATTCAATGAATGAGCCATCTGATTTCAATGAATGAGCCATCTGATTCAATGAATGATGGAGCTGAGTGTGATTCCATTTTTAAGGTGCTCCAAAGCTTTATACTATAATTAGTTGTCATTTTATTTTTGTTTCATAGTATAACTACACCTCATAATGAATAATGTGGAGATTGAACAAGTTGAGGAGACTAAACTGCTTAGTATCCAGTAAATCCAGTAACCCTGGATTGTAAACTGTCCTGGTCAAAACATATTGATGCAACAGTAGCTAAGATGGGGAGAAGTCTGTCCATAATAAAGTGCTGCTCTACCTTCTTAACAACACTATCAACAAGGCAGGTCCTACAGGCCCTAGTTTTGTCTCACCTGGACTACTGTTAAAAAAAAGGACTTTGCTCAGAACAGGGCATTACGGCTGGCCCTTAAAAGCGAACAGAGAGCTAACATTAATGATATGCATATCAATCTCTCATAGCTCAAAGTGGAAGAGAGATTGACTTCATTACTACAAGTTTTTGTAAGAGGTGTTGACAAGCTGAATGTACACCCATGCATACCGCACAAGACATGCCACCAGAGGTCTCTTCACAGTCCAGAACAGACTATGGGAGGAACACAGTACTACATAGAGCCATGACTACATGGAACTCTATTCCACATCAGGTAACTGATGTAAGCAGTAGAATCAGATTTAAAAAACAGATAAAAAAGCACCTTATGGAACAACAGGGACTGTGAAGAGACAGACACAAAGGTACAGACACATGCATACACACACATGGTGATGTTGTTGTATGGTGGTATTATACATGTTGTATTGTAGATATGTAGTGGTGTAATAATGTTATATGATGTACTGTTTTACCTTTTAGTTTTATATGTTAGTGTTTTAATGTGTTGGACCCCAGGAAGAGTAGCTGCTGCCTTGGCAGGAACTAATGGGGATCCATAATAAACCCCAGGAAGAGTAGCTGCTGCCTTGGCAGGAACTAATGTGGATCCATAATAAACCCCAGGAAGAGTAGCTGCTGCCTTGGCAGGAACTAATGGGGATCCATAATAAACCCCAGGAAGAGTAGCTGCTGCCTTGGCAGGAACTAATGGGGATCCATAATAAACCCCAGGAAGAGTAGCTGCTGCCTTGGCAGGAACTAATAGGGATCCATAATAAACCCCAGGAAGAGTAGCTGCTGCCTTGGCAGGAACTAATGGGGATCCATAATAAACCCCAGGAAGAGTAGCTGCTGCCTTGGCAGGAACTAATGGGGATCCATAATAAACCCCAGGAAGAGTAGCTGCTGCCTTGGCAGGAACTAATGGGGATCCATAATAAACCCCAGGAAGAGTAGCTGCTGCCTTGGCAGGAACTAATGGGGATCCATAATAAACCCCAGGAAGAGTAGCTGCTGCCTTGGCAGGAACTAATGGGGATCCATAATAAACCCCAGGAAGAGTAGCTGCTGCCTTGGCAGGAACTAATGGGGATCCATAATAAACCCCAGGAAGAGTAGCTGCTGCCTTGGCAGGAACTAATGGGGATCCATAATAAACCCCAGGAAGAGTAGCTGCTGCCTTGGCAGGAACTAATGGGGATCCATAATAAACCCCAGGAAGAGTAGCTGCTGCCTTGGCAGGAACTAATGGGGATCCATAATAAACCCCAGGAAGAGTAGCTGCTGCCTTGGCAGGAACTAATGGGGATCCATAATAAATACTAATCAATACAAAGTGTCTAGAATGGTCCCACCTGATCTTGCCTCCTCCCAACTCCATTCCATTTTTTAAGACATTTATTTTCATTGTTAGAACAAAGTTTAATTTAATTGCTTTACTTTTCTTAGCTATTTACTTTACTGTACTTTACTACTTTACCTTGCCACTAACTTACTTTACCTTGCCACTAACTTACTTTACCTTGCCACTAACTTACTTTACCTTGCCACTAACTTACTTTACCTTACCACTAACTTACTTTACCTTGCCACTAACTTACTTTACCTTGCCACTAACTTACTTTACCTTGCCACTAACTTACTTTACCTTGCCACTAACTTACTTTACCTTGCCACTAACTTACTTTACCTTGCCACTAACTTACTTTACCTTGCCACTAACTTACTTTACCTTGCCACTAACTTACTTTACCTTACCACTAACTTACTTTACCTTGCCACTAACTTACTTTACCTTGCCACTAACTTACTTTACCTTGCCACTAACTTACTTTACCTTGCCACTAACTTACTTTACCTTGCCACTAACTTACTTTACCTTGCCACTAACTTACTTTACCTTGCCACTAACTTACTTTACCTTGCCACTAACTTACTTTACCTTACCACTAACTTACTTTAATACTTACTTTACCACTAAGTTACTTTACTTCGCCACAAACGTACTTTAGTTACATTACAATAGGGTTCTAACATGCGTTGCCATGGTTTCCCCAGGTAGCAGTAGCCATAGAGACGGGAGCGAGTCAGTGCAGCAGAAGACTAAGAAACAGCTGATCATGGAGAAGCTCAGAGAACAGATGATCAAAGCCAAGAACTTCACTATCAAGAGGTGGGATTGACTGGTTGAATGATTGATTGATTGATTGACTGATTAGTTGGTTGATTGATTGTATTTGCATCATTGTCTCTCCAGGACCATGGAGGTGTACCTGCCCATCCGTCAGTTCTTCTACAACCTGGTCCATCCAGAGTACAGCGCTGTAACAGACGTCTATGTCCTCATGTTCCTGGCCGACACCGTCGACTTCATCATCATCGTCTTCGGCTTCTCCGCTTTTGGGGTATGTATGTCTGGTCTCTTTTGGGGTATGTACGTCTGGTCTCTTTTGGGGTATGTACGTCTGGTCTCTTTTGGGGTATGTACGTCTGGTCTCTTTTGGGGTATGTATGTCTTGTCTCTTTTGAGGAATGTATGTCTGGTCTATTTCGGGGTATGTAAGTTTGGCCTCTTCTGGGGTATGTACGTCTGGTCTCTTTTGGGGTATGTACGTCTGGTCTCTTTTGGGGTATGTACGTCTGGTCTCTTTTGGGGTATGTAGGTCTGGTCTCTTTTGGGGTATGTTGGTCTGGTTTCTTTTGGGGTATGTACGTCTGGTCTCTTGGGGTATGTAGGTCTGGTCTCTTTTGGGGTATGTAGGTCTGGTCTCTTTTGGGGTATGTTGGTCTGGTTTCTTTTGGGGTATGTATGTCTGGTCTCTTTTGGGGTACGTATGTCTGGTCTCTTTTGGGGTGTATATATGGCTGGTCTCTTTTGGGGTATGTGAGGCTGGACTCCTTTGCGGTACGTATGTCTGGTCTCTTTTGGGGTGTATATATGGCTGGTCTCTTTTGGGGTATGTGAGGCTGGACTCCTTTGCGGTATGTATGGCTGGTCTCTTTTGGGGTATGTGTGGCTGGACTCTTTTGGGGTATGTCTGGTCTAGTCTCTTTTGGGGTATGTACTCCCCTCTAGGGCTAGGGCTATCCGCCATCTGTTATCTGCCAGAAACACTCAGTGTGTGCAGACATCACTTCCTCTTATCTTATCTTACTTTATCTGTCAGAAACACTCAGAGAGAGCAGACATAACTTCCTCTTATCTTATCTGTCAGAAAAACTCAGTGAGAGCAGACATCACTTCCTCTTATTTTATTGAATCTGTCAGAAACACTCAGCGAGAGCAGACATCACTTCCTTTTATCTTACCTTATCTGTCAGAAACACTCAACGAGAGCAGACATCACTTCCACTTATCTTACCTCATCTGTCAGAAACACTCAGCGAGAGCAGACACCACTTCCTCTTATCTAACCTTATCTTATCTGTCAGAAACACTAAGCGAGAGCAGACATCACTTCCTCTTATCTTACTTTATCTGTCAGAAACACTCAGCGAGAGCAGACATCACTTCCTCTTATCTTATCTGTCAGAAAAACTCAGTGAGAGCAGACATCACTTCCTCTTATTTTATTTTATCTTTCAGAAACACTCAGCGAGAACAGACATCACTTACTCTTATTTTATTGAATCTGTCAGAAACACTCAGCGAGAGCAGACATCACTTCCTCTTATTTTATTGCATTTGTCAGAAACACTCATCAAGAGCAGACATCACTTCCTCTTATCTTACCTTATCTGTCAGAAACACTCAGCGAGAGCAGACATCACTTCCTCTTATCTTACCTCATCTGTCAGAAACACTCAGCGAGAACAGCCCTCACTTCCTCTTATCTTACCTTATCTTATCTGTCAGAAACACGAAGAGAGAGCAGATATCACTTCCTCTTATCTTACCTTATCTGTCAAACACTCAGTGAGAGCAGACATCACTTCCTCTTATCTTACTTTATCTGTCAGAAACACTCAGAGAGAGCAGAAATGACTTCCTCTTATCTTACCTTATCTGTCAAACACTCAGTGAGAGCAGACATCACTTCCTCTTATCTTACTTTATCTGTCAGAAACACTCAGAGAGAGCAGACATCACTTCCTCTTATTTTATTGAATCTGTCAGAAACACTCAGCGAGAGCAGACATCACTTCCTTTTATCTTACCTTATCTGTCAGAAACACTCAACGAGAGCAGACATCACTTCCACTTATCTTACCTCATCTGTCAGAAACACTCAGCGAGAGCAGACACCACTTCCTCTTATCTAACCTTATCTTATCTGTCAGAAACACTAAGCGAGAGCAGACATCACTTCCTCTTATCTTACTTTATCTGTCAGAAACACTCAGCGAGAGCAGACATCACTTCCTCTTATCTTATCTGTCAGAAAAACTCAGTGAGAGCAGACATCACTTCCTCTTATTTTATTTTATCTTTCAGAAACACTCAGCGAGAACAGACATCACTTACTCTTATTTTATTGAATCTGTCAGAAACACTCAGCGAGAGCAGACATCACTTCCTCTTATTTTATTGCATTTGTCAGAAACACTCATCAAGAGCAGACATCACTTCCTCTTATCTTACCTTATCTGTCAGAAACACTCAGCGAGAGCAGACATCACTTCCTCTTATCTTACCTCATCTGTCAGAAACACTCAGCGAGAACAGCCCTCACTTCCTCTTATCTTATCTGTCAGAAACACGAAGAGAGAGCAGATATCACTTCCTCTTATCTTACCTTATCTGTCAAACACTCAGTGAGAGCAGACATCACTTCCTCTTATCTTACTTTATCTGTCAGAAACACTCAGAGAGAGCAGAAATGACTTCCTCTTATCTTACTTTATCTGTCAGAAACACTCAGAGAGAGCAGACATCACTTCCTCTTATCTTACTTTATCTGTCAGAAACACTCAGCAAGAGCAGACATCACTTCCTCTTATCTTACCTTATCTGTCAGAAACACTTAGTGAGAGCAGACATCACTTCCTCTTATCTTACCTCATCTGTCAGAAACACTCAGCGAGAGCAGACATCACTTCCTCTTATCTTACCTTATCTGTCAGAAACACTTAGTGAGAGCAGACATCACTTCCTCTTATCTTACCTCATCTGTCAGAAACACTCAGCGAGAGCAGACATCACTTCCTCTTATCTTACCTTATCTTATCTGTCAGAAACACTTAGCAAGAGCAGACATCACTTCCTCTTCTCTTACCTTATATGTCAGAAACACTCAGCGACAGCAGACATCACTTCCTGTTATCTTACGTTATCTGTCAGAAACACTCAGCAAGGCAGACATCACTTCCTCTTATCTTACCTTATCTTTCAGAAAAATGTAGCGAGAGCAGACATCACTTCCTCTTCTCTTACCTTATCTGTCAGAAACACTCAGCAAGAGCAGACATCGCTTCCCCTTATCTTATTTTGTCTGTCAGAAACATCAGCGAGATCAAACAACACTTCCTCTTATCTTACCTTATCTTATCAGTCAGAAACACTCAGCGAGAGCAGACATCACTTCCTCTTATCTTACCTTATCTTATCAGTCAGAAACACTCAGTGAGAGCAGACATTACTTCCTCTTATCTTACCTTATCTTATCTGTCAGAAACACTTAGCAAGAGCAGACATCACTTCCTCTTATCTTACCTTATCTTTCAGAAAAATGTTGCGAGAGCAGACATCACTTCCTCTTATCTTACCTTATCTGTCAGAAACACTTAGTGAGAGCAGACATCACTTCCTCTTATCTTACCTTATCTGTCAGAAACACTCAGCGGGAGCAGACATCACGTCGTCCCTGTCGGAGGACCAGGTTCCTGGAGCCTTCCTGGTGATGGTTCTGATCCAGTTTGGGACCATGGTTGTAGACCGGGCCCTGTACCTGAAAAAGACAGTGCTGGGGAAGGTAATCTTCCAGGTCGTCCTGGTATTCGGGATACACTTCTGGATGTTCTTCATCCTTCCCAGAGTCACTGAGAGGTAAATACTCCCCTTGCAGAGTAAATGAGTTAATAGATCTGATTTATTGGTTGATTGATTGATGAATTAGTTGGGCTCGTGATCATTAAGGATGTTTCATTAGTAGCAGTGTTTGTCATTAGTAACCTTACTTAACAGTATTTATACCTCTGTCCACTTTGCAGGCGTTTCAATGAGAACACAGTAGCCAAGCTGTGGTACTTTATCAAGTGTATCTACTTTGGGCTGTCAGCCTATCAGATCCGCTGTGGCTACCCCACCAGAGTCCTGGGTAACTTCCTCACCAAGAGCTACAACTACGCCAACCTCTTCCTGTTTCAAGGGTGAGTTGGGACAGGGGTTCCCATACTTTTTGGGGCCAGACACCCCATTTGCAATAGCAAATTCATCAGGGACCCCTCAAAGTCGGAACACGACTCAGACTTTAGAGTGCAATAAAAATAGCATGCAAGGAGTTTTACTGTGACTGCTGTAGCTCATGGCCAGACTGAGAATGTTTTGCCATTTTAAAGCTAATTTACTGCAAAAATGTATAGAATTGAATACACATTAGACATGGAAAATGTATAGAATTGAATACACATTAGACATGGAAAATGTATAGAATTGAATACACATTAGACATGGAAAATGTATAGAATTGAATACACATTAGACATGGAAAATGTATAGAATTGAATACACATTAGACATGGAAAATGTATAGAATTGAATACACATTAGACATGGAAAATGTATAGAATTGAATACACATTAGACATGGAAAATGTATATAATTGAATTCACATTAGACATGGAAAATGTATAGAATTGAATACACATTAGACATGGAAAATGTATAGAATTGAAAGAAAATTAGCTTTAAAACTGCAACATTTTCTTTGCACCCCGTTAAGAAATGTGTAGAATTAGAGGAAATTAGCTTTAAACTTGCAATATGTTCTCTCCGCCAACAAGAGGGATGTGAAGGGTTTGTGTCATGAACAGTGCTTGTGCCTATAGAAACAGATGAGGGATGTGAAGGGTTTGTGTCATGAACAGTGCTTGTGCCTATAGAAACAGATGAGGGATGTGAAGGGTTTGTGTCATGAACAGTGCTTGTGCCTATAGAAACAGATGAGGGATGTGAAGGGTTTGTGTCATGAACAGTGCTTGTGCCTATAGAAACAGATGAGGGATGTGAAGGGTTTGTGTCATGAACAGTGCTTGTGCCTATAGAAACAGATGAGGGATGTGAAGGGTTTGTGTCATGAACAGTGCTTGTGCCTATAGAAACAGATGAGGGATGTGAAGGGTTTGTGTCATGAACAGTGCTTGTGCCTATAGAAACAGATGAGGGATGTGAAGGGTTTGTGTCATGAACAGTGCTTGTGCCTATAGAAACAGATGAGGGATGTGAAGGGTTTGTGTCATGAACAGTGCTTGTGCCTATAGAAACAGATGAGGGATGTGAAGGGTTTGTGTCATGAACAGTGCTTGTGCCTATAGAAACAGATGAGGGATGTGAAGGGTTTGTGTCATGAACAGTGCTTGTGCCTATAGAAACAGATGAGGGATGTGAAGGGTTTGTGTCATGAACAGTGCTTGTGCCTATAGAAACAGATGAGGGATGTGAAGGGTTTGTGTCATGAACAGTGCTTGTGCCTATAGAAACAGATGAGGGATGTGAAGGGTTTGTGTCATGAACAGTGCTTGTGCCTATAGAAACAGATGAGGGATGTGAAGGGTTTGTGTCATGAACAGTGCTTGTGCCTATAGAAACAGATGAGGGATGTGAAGGGTTTGTGTCATGAACAGTGCTTG
This sequence comes from Thymallus thymallus, assembly GCA_023634145.1. Classification (NCBI taxonomy): domain Eukaryota; kingdom Metazoa; phylum Chordata; class Actinopteri; order Salmoniformes; family Salmonidae; genus Thymallus; species Thymallus thymallus. The sequence goes on from CM042382.1 coordinate 2,154,800, forward strand.
TGCCTATAGAAACAGATGAGGGATGTGAAGGGTTTGTGTCATGAACAGTGCTTGTGCCTATAGAAACAGATGAGGGATGTGAAGGGTTTGTGTCATGAACAGTGCTTGTGCCTATAGAAACAGATGTGGGATGTGAAGGGTTTGTGTCATGAACAGTGCTTGTGCCTATAGAAACAGGTGAGGGATGTGAAGGGTTTGTGTCATGAACAGTGCTTGTGCCTATAGAAACAGATGAGGGATGTGAAGGGTTTGTGTCATGAACAGTGCTTGTGCCTATAGAAACAGATGAGGGATGTGAAGGGTTTGTGTCATGAACAGTGCTTGTGCCTATAGAAACAGATGAGGGATGTGAAGGGTTTGTGTCATGAACAGTGCTTGTGCCTATAGAAACAGATGAGGGATGTGAAGGGTTTGTGTCATGAACAGTGCTTGTGCCTATAGAAACAGATGAGGGATGTGAAGGGTTTGTGTCATGAACAGTGCTTGTGCCTATAGAAACAGATGAGGGATGTGAAGGGTTTGTGTCATGAACAGTGCTTGTGCCTATAGAAACAGATGAGGGATGTGAAGGGTTTGTGTCATGAACAGTGCTTGTGCCTATAGAAGCAGATGAGGGATGTGAAGGGTTTGTGTCATGAACAGTGCTTGTGCCTATAGAAACAGATGAGGGATGTGAAGGGTTTGTGTCATGAACAGTGCTTGTGCCTATAGAAACAGATGAGGGATGTGAAGGGTTTGTGTCATGAACAGTGCTTGTGCCTATAGAAACAGATGAGGGATGTGAAGGGTTTGTGTCATGAACAGTGCTTGTGCCTATAGAAACAGATGAGGGATGTGAAGGGTTTGTGTCATGAACAGTGCTTGTGCCTATAGAAACAGATGAGGGATGTGAAGGGTTTGTGTCATGAACAGTGCTTGTGCCTATAGAAACAGATGAGGGATGTGAAGGGTTTGTGTCATGAACAGTGCTTGTGCCTATAGAAACAGATGAGGGATGTGAAGGGTTTGTGTCATGAACAGTGCTTGTGCCTATAGAAACAGATGAGGGATGTGAAGGGTTTGTGTCATGAACAGTGCTTGTGCCTATAGAAACAGATGAGGGATGTGAAGGGTTTGTGTCATGAACAGTGCTTGTGCCTATAGAAACAGATGAGGGATGTGAAGGGTTTGTGTCATGAACAGTGCTTGTGCCTATAGAAACAGATGAGGGATGTGAAGGGTTTGTGTCATGAACAGTGCTTGTGCCTATAGAAACAGATGAGGGATGTGAAGGGTTTGTGTCATGAACAGTGCTTGTGCCTATAGAAACAGATGAGGGATGTGAAGGGTTTGTGTCATGAACAGTGCTTGTGCCTATAGAAACAGATGAGGGATGTGAAGGGTTTGTGTCATGAACAGTGCTTGTGCCTATAGAAACAGATGTGGGATGTGAAGGGTTTGTGTCATGAACAGTGCTTGTGCCTATAGAAACAGGTGAGGGATGTGAAGGGTTTGTGTCATGAACAGTGCTTGTGCCTATAGAAACAGATGAGGGATGTGAAGGGTTTGTGTCATGAACAGTGCTTGTGCCTATAGAAACAGATGAGGGATGTGAAGGGTTTGTGTCATGAACAGTGCTTGTGCCTATAGAAACAGATGAGGGATGTGAAGGGTTTGTGTCATGAACAGTGCTTGTGCCTATAGAAACAGATGAGGGATGTGAAGGGTTTGTGTCATGAACAGTGCTTGTGCCTATAGAAACAGATGAGGGATGTGAAGGGTTTGTGTCATGAACAGTGCTTGTGCCTATAGAAACAGATGAGGGATGTGAAGGGTTTGTGTCATGAACAGTGCTTGTGCCTATAGAAACAGATGAGGGATGTGAAGGGTTTGTGTCATGAACAGTGCTTGTGCCTATAGAAACAGATGAGGGATGTGAAGGGTTTGTGTCATGAACAGTGCTTGTGCCTATAGAAACAGATGAGGGATGTGAAGGGTTTGTGTCATGAACAGTGCTTGTGCCTATAGAAACAGATGAGGGATGTGAAGGGTTTGTGTCATGAACAGTGCTTGTGCCTATAGAAACAGATGAGGGATGTGAAGGGTTTGTGTCATGAACAGTGCTTGTGCCTATAGAAACAGATGAGGGATGTGAAGGGTTTGTGTCATGAACAGTGCTTGTGCCTATAGAAACAGATGAGGGATGTGAAGGGTTTGTGTCATGAACAGTGCTTGTGCCTATAGAAACAGATGAGGGATGTGAAGGGTTTGTGTCATGAACAGTGCTTGTGCCTATAGAAACAGATGTGGGATGTGAAGGGTTTGTGTCATGAACAGTGCTTGTGCCTATAGAAACAGATGAGGGATGTGAAGGGTTTGTGTCATGAACAGTGCTTGTGCCTATAGAAACAGATGAGGGATGTGAAGGGTTTGTGTCATGAACAGTGCTTGTGCCTATAGAAACAGATGAGGGATGTGAAGGGTTTGTGTCATGAACAGTGCTTGTGCCTATAGAAACAGATGAGGGATGTGAAGGGTTTGTGTCATGAACAGTGCTTGTGCCTATAGAAACAGATGAGGGATGTGAAGGGTTTGTGTCATGAACAGTGCTTGTGCCTATAGAAACAGATGAGGGATGTGAAGGGTTTGTGTCATGAACAGTGCTTGTGCCTATAGAAACAGATGAGGGATGTGAAGGGTTTGTGTCATGAACAGTGCTTGTGCCTATAGAAACAGATGTGGGATGTGAAGGGTTTGTGTCATGAACAGTGCTTGTGCCTATAGAAACAGATGAGGGATGTGAAGGGTTTGTGTCATGAACAGTGCTTGTGCCTATAGAAACAGATGAGGGATGTGAAGGGTTTGTGTCATGAACAGTGCTTGTGCCTATAGAAACAGATGAGGGATGTGAAGGGTTTGTGTCATGAACAGTGCTTGTGCCTATAGAAACAGATGAGGGATGTGAAGGGTTTGTGTCATGAACAGTGCTTGTGCCTATAGAAACAGATGAGGGATGTGAAGGGTTTGTGTCATGAACAGTGCTTGTGCCTATAGAAACAGATGAGGGATGTGAAGGGTTTGTGTCATGAACAGTGCTTGTGCCTATAGAAACAGATGAGGGATGTGAAGGGTTTGTGTCATGAACAGTGCTTGTGCCTATAGAAACAGATGAGGGATGTGAAGGGTTTGTGTCATGAACAGTGCTTGTGCCTATAGAAATAGATGAGGGATGTGAAGGGTTTGTGTCATGAACAGTGCTTGTGCCTATAGAAACAGATGAGGGATGTGAAGGGTTTGTGTCATGAACAGTGCTTGTGCCTATAGAAACAGATGAGGGATGTGAAGGGTTTGTGTCATGAACAGTGCTTGTGCCTATAGAAATAGATGTGGGATGTGAAGGGTTTGTGTCATGAACAGTGCTTGTGCCTATAGAAACAGATGAGGGATGTGAACGGTTTGTGTCATGAACAGTGCTTGTGCCTATAGAAATAGATGAGGGATGTGAAGGGTTTGTGTCATGAACAGTGCTTGTGCCTATAGAAACAGATGAGGGATGTGAAGGGTTTGTGTCATGAACAGTGCTTGTGCCTATAGAAACAGATGAGGGATGTGAACGGTTTGTGTCATGAACAGTGCTTGTGCCTATAGAAACAGATGTGGGATGTGAAGGGTTTGTGTCATGAACAGTGCTTGTGCCTATAGAAACAGATGAGGGATGTGAAGGGTTTGTGTCATGAACAGTGCTTGTGCCCATAGAAATAGATGAGGGATGTGAAGGGTTTGTGTCATGAACAGTGCTTGTGCCTATAGAAACAGATGAGGGATGTGAAGGGTTTGTGTCATGAACAGTGCTTGTGCCTATAGAAACAGATGAGGGATGTGAAGGGTTTGTGTCATGAACAGTGCTTGTGCCTATAGAAATAGATGTGGGATGTGAAGGGTTTGTGTCATGAACAGTGCTTGTGCCTATAGAAATAGATGTGGGATGTGAAGGGTTTGTGTCATGAACAGTGCTTGTGCCTATAGAAATAGATGAGGGATGTGAAGGGTTTGTGTCATGAACAGTGCTTGTGCCTATAGAAATAGATGAGGGATGTGAAGGGTTTGTGTCATGAACAGTGCTTGTGCCTATAGAAACAGATGAGGGATGTGAAGGGTTTGTGTCATGAACAGTGCTTGTGCCTATAGAAATAGATGTGGTACGGACTGGGGGGCGGGGCGGGGGGCGGGGTGTTCCCCAATGCTGGAAGGGGGGCCTGAGTGAAAAAGTTTGAGAACCCCTGCTCTAAACTTGTTCCACAGACCCCTTGGCCAAATTAATTGAATCTGTTGTAGCAGGGAACGTGGACCCTGACCGGGTCCCAGGTTCCCTGCATTACCTCCGCGAGGACCCCAGTTTAGGAACCATTGAGTTAGGACATTGTAGATTGTAGTAGGACATTCAACTCATATTGAACTCCCAGTATATGACTGTTGCACAGTGTGTGAGTCTCAAATTACTCCCCATTCCCTTTATAGTGTGCACCAGTGTTGTAGCACTTGAGTCCAGGACTCTGACTTGACTTGTACTCAAGTCACAATTTTCATGACTCGTAACATGACCCGGACTCGACCAATGGTAACTCTTGACTTGGACTCGACCCGTAGTGACTTTGTTATCAGAAAGTCTCTCTTCCTTACATAATTCAACGTGCTATACTGAATATGAGAAATAGGCTGTGATTTGAGTGTCCTAACCCAGGCCCATGTGTTCCCCTAACCCAGGCCTGTGTGTTCCCCTAACCCAGGCCCGTGTGTTCCCCTCCAGGTTCCGTCTGATCCCGTTCTTGACTGAGCTGCGTGCGGTGATGGACTGGGTCTGGACCGACACCTCCCTGTCCTTATCCTCCTGGATTTGTGTGGAAGACATCTACGCTCACATCTTTGTCCTCAAGTGCTGGAGGGAGTCAGAGAGGGTTGGTTGTGTATCCTCCCCTGTTCATGTGTCTAAGTATAGTTGAAGTCGGAAGTTTACATACCCTTGGGTTGAAGTCATTAAAACTGATTTTTCAACCACTCCACAGATTTCATGTTAACAAACTACAGTTTTGGAAAGTCTGTTAGGACATCTACTTTGTGCATGACACAAGTAATTCTTCCAACAATTGTTTACAGACAGATTATTTCACTTATAATTCACTATACCACAATTTACATACACTAAGTTGACTGTGCCTTTAAACAGCTTGGAAAATTCCAGAAAATGATGTCATGGTTTTAGAAGCTTCTGATAGGCTAATTGACATAATTTGAATCAATTGGAGGTGTACCTGTGGATGTATTTCAAGGCCTACCTTCAAACTCAGTGCCTCTTTGCTCGACATCATGGGAAAATCAAAAGAAATCAGCCAAGACCTCAGAAAGAAAATTGTAGACCTCAACAAGTCTGGTTCATCCTTGGGAGCAATTTCCAAACGCCTGAAGGTACCACGTTCATCTGTACAAACAATAGTACGCAAGTATAAACAACAAAGGACCTTGTGAAGATGCTGGAGGAAACAAAAATAGAACTGTTTGGCCTTAATGACCATCGTTATGTTTGGAAAAAGGGTGAGGCTTGCAAGCCGAAGAACACCATCCCAACTGTGAAGCACGGGAGTGGCAGCATAATGTTGTGGGGGTGCTTTGCTGCAGGAGGGACTGGTGTGCTTCACAAAATAGATGGCATCATGAGGAAGGAAAATTATGTGGATATATTGAAGCAACATCTCAAGACATCAGTCAGCAAATGGGTCTTCCAAATGGACAATGACCCCAAGCATACTACCAAAGTTGTGGCAAAATGGCTTAAGGACAACAATGTCATGGTATTGGAGTGGCCATCACAAAGCCCTGACCTCAATCCTATAGAACAGGGATCTTCAACCGGGGGTCCGCGACCCCTAGGGGGTCCGTGGGGGTACAGCAGGGGTCCCCCAAAATTATAAAAAATGTTCATCAAAATAATTTATGTGGGGGATTTTTTGGGGGATTTTTTTTGGGTGGGGGAGAAGAATATTGAGTAAATTTCAAGCATTAATAGGCAATAATAAGCTACTTAAAAAATACAAAATGATTCCCATGATACCATGGGCGATTGCCAACCGCCTTTAAAAAAACAAGAAGAAGACGTTGCAAATAATAGACTTGACTACTAAGTTAGGTTGTTATAACAATGGATCGCTTTGTAACAAAAAGGCCTCGAGCTCTGAACCCGAACGCTAAAGTTACTCCTTCCACCTCGTCCGAGGCCACAAACGATAGTGTCACGGCCCCACCTGCTCCGAAAATATTCAGAAACCTACCTAAAGTTTGGATTTACTTTCAAAGAAAGCGAAGGAATTGAATTGCCGATGTGTGTTATTTGTGCAGCAACTCTCAAATGAAGGCATGAAGCCATCAAAGCTGCAACGACACTTGGAGACTAATCATGGCCACCTGAAATATAAACCGCTGGAATATTTTCAGACTTGTCTGCAGTCACTCCAAGGCCAACAGACAATGATGAGGAAATCAGCGAAAGTTGGAGAGCTCGCTTTGAAAGCCTCCTATCAAGTTGCTCTTCGCATCGCTCAATGTAAAAAAACGTATTGTGGCGAGCTCAGCCAGAAGAAGATGGCAAGAGACAGAGATTGATTTTACCGGAGAGTTCCCGTGCCCCATACACCGCACGACTCCAGGAACGTCACCCTTTATTTTCTTACCTCCTTCAACTATCAACAATGAACACATCCTCCGGCCACGCAAGGCTCGGTCACGGTAGGCATTTTAACATTCCCCCCTACCCCCATAGCCTGAACCAAGACAACTTAAAGAAACATAAACACATAACATTAGCTTAACTACTAAAACGTAAAGACATAACACAACCATTTTAAAACCAAAACATGAGCTACCCACAATCCCCTTGCTCCCTTCAGTTACCACACAACGTGTGGCTAGCGTATGCCGGCCAGATCGCTACATAGCCCCCACCAGAGGGGTCAGTCGCCCCCGACGACCCAATCTCTAAACACAAAGTCCCTCAAATGTCCAGGACGCCTACACCATGCAGTCTCGGCCAGGCATACACACCCTGTACCCACCCCCGACAGTTGGCCCAAGATCTCCCCAGGCCCCTGCCAATGGCTGCAGAGCTTGGGAGAAACACCCTTTTGGGGCATCGTAGGTCTGCTTCTGTCTCGCCCCGGAGTTGGCCTGGGCTGGAGCTCCCTGGTTCTCGTCACCCAAGTATGGGGGGTAGCGTGGTCACGGGCTGGCCCCCTCCTACGGGGGTACCGCCTGTAGCGGTTCCGGCCAGCGGCATACTTGCTCCCCTGGACCGAGACACCCGCCGGGCCGGTGACATTGGCTGCCTCTGGTCCCTTTTCCCCTTCAACCACATCAAACTCCACTGTTTCTCCATCTCCAACACTGCAGAGGTATTTCCTTGGGTTGTTTTTCTTTATGGCGGTCTGGTGGACAAAGACGTCTTCTTTTGTGTCATTCCTGTTGATGAACCCGTAGCCATTCCGGACGTTGAACCATTTGACCGTCCCCAAGACCTTAGTTGGTTGTGTTTCGGCCTCCTCTCGTCTTTCTGTCGTCTTGGCGGAGGGAAGGGCAGCAGACAGTGGTTGGGGCTGAAGCGGGCTGATGCTGGTTGGGCCCATGGGCAACGGACGGCCGTTTGGCCTGTCTGGTCGCTGCTCGACGACTGGCTCGCCTGTCTTTGGGCCAATCGTTCTTTTTACCAGACTGGAGCGCCACGGTCTCTGTGCCAAGAGTGATAGATGTCCCTGACACATTAACACGGGCGCCCCATCGACTCAGCAGGTCCAGGCCAATGATGCATGCGTCACGGATGTCGGCAAGCCAGAACCCGTGCTCCAGCTCCTGGTCTCCAACCTGGACTTTTACTGGCTTCTTCCCTCTCATGCCAACCTTTTCTCCCGTCACTGTGACCATCTGCGTGGTGGTTGGCGACCAAGCCTTGGAAGGTGGCCCGGTGGTATCCGGAAGGACGCCAGGTCGCACCAAGGAAATGGTTGACCCCGTGTCTACCAGGGCTCTACAAGGTCGGCCGTCCAGTCGACATTGCAGGTATAGTCCCTTGGTGTGGCCGAGGCGTCCGACCACAGAGCATCGGCCCTGGAGGGGGGATGGAGACCGGAGTGGTGAACCCCTCGTTAGACCACTCCTCCGTCGTTTCCCCCAAACGGAGAAGCTCTGGCTTTTGGCGCTGGTGCCAGGTTCGTCGCATCTGTAACACCGGTCTGTAGACCAGGGGGGGCGTCGCCTGGGTGGTGGAGTCTGGTGCTGGAATCGTCGTAGCGGAGGCCGAACCTGACAGACCTCTTCTGTCGTTTCCCCCTCGTCGTAGTCGGCCACCCGGACACATGGTTGGCGTGATGTGACCCTCTGCTGGGTGGGCCACCTGGAGAGTACCCCTTCGGCTTGTTCGGCCTCATGGAGTGCCTCACCGAGAGTCTTAGGCCTGGCGAGGCAGACATGTTGTCGCAGCTTTTCTGGTGCGAGCCCCTGCAGGAAAGCGTGGAGGGCCAGCTCCTCTTGTGCAGCTATTTGGAATTCGGGGTAGCCCTGTCGAGCGTGCAGCCGCACATCAGCAGCGAAGGTGCCCAGGTTCTCTTCTCCTTGGCGATGGCGGCTGGCCAGTTGCTCCCTGCTCTGGTCCGCGAAGAGTCTCTGCCCAAACCTCATTTCCAGCGCCCCGGTCAAGGCTTGGAGGTCCCGTTGTTCCGCTGGGGTTAGGTCGAGAAGCACCTGTACTGCGTTCCCTTCTAACGCTAGTGCCAGGTGAGTAGCGGCTTCCTCACTGCTCCAGCCGCTGTGTCGGACCGCCAGGTGGACTTGAGCGAGGTAGGGCTCTAGCTGAGTCGTCCCGTTGTACTTGGGCAGGTTGGCGGATGATCTTGGCACCCCTGCAGAACGTGGTAGGCTGGGCGTGCCGAGTAGGGGTTGTTGCAGGTCTGGACTGGTAGGTAGCCTGACATTGCTGGTTGTAGCCACGGGTTGTGGGCGTGGTCTTGCAGTACCCTGCTGGGGTAGCCGTGGGATACTGGCACCGTCGGGGCATGCCATGTAGCCATCACCTCCGGCAGACTCCATCTTCTGCCGCAGTAGGCCCTTTAGGTGCCCCTGGGTCTGTGTGAGTGTCCTCTCCAGCTCGTCAATCTCTCTCTCCATCCTCTTCTGCTCGCCAGTATCCCACTTCTGACACCAATGTGGCGAGCTCAGCCAGAAGAAGATGGCAAGAGACAGAGATTGATTTTACCGGAGAGTTCCCGTGCCCCATACACCGCACGACTCCAGGAACGTCACCCTTTATTTTCTTACCTCCTTCAACTATCAACAATGAACACATCCTCCGGCCACGCAAGGCTCGGTCACGGTAGGCATTTTAACATTCCCCCCTACCCCCATAACCTGAACCAAGACAACTTAAAGAAACATAAACACATAACATTAGCTTAACTACTAAAACGTAAAGACATAACACAACCATTTTAAAACCAAAACATGAGCTACCCACAATCCCCTTGCTCCCTTCAGTTACCACACAACGTGTGGCTAGCGTATGCCGGCCAGATCGCTACAGTATACAATTACGGAAGATTTGATATTGCCCGTGGCCAGTGATCTGTGCAAGACCATGTTTGGTAATAATGAATATGCCAAAAAACGGATGACTATCCCATTATCAGACACAACGATTGCTCGGCGAGTTTGCGAAATGGCATCTGATGTGAGGGAGCAGTTAATTGAGCAGCTGAAATCGGCGGAAGCCTTTTCATTACAGTTGGATGAGTCTGTGGACGTGTCCAAAGACGCACAGCTCTTGGGATTTGTGCGTTTTGTTGACCAAAACGAAATGTGTGAGGAGTTTTTGTTTTATAAGAAGCTCCCTGAACGCACAACAAGCTCTGAAATTCTGAAAGTGATTGATTACTTTTTCAGAGCAAATGAGAGAAGCTGGGCAGTGTGTTGCAGTGTGTACTGACGGTGCGTACTGACGGTGCGAGCGCTATGACTGGTCAGAAAAGTGGACTGATGGCGCTTATCAAAAAAGTCACCCCAAAAGTTACGTGGATTCACTGCATGTTACACAGATAATCTCTCGCTGCCAAAGAAATGAGTGCTGACGTTATGGACACTGTTGTGAAGAGGGTCACAATGCGCTCCTGTACCATTCCGAGATCAGATGGCTTTCTCGTGGATCAGTATTGGCCCGTGTGTTTGAGTTACGCACAGCTATTCACGAGTTTCTAGTTGGCCAAAACCGCGCGGAGCTGGCTGCACATTTCAATGACAATGTCTGGCTCACTATACTGGCATATCTTGTGGATATTTTCTCAGAGTTGAACAAACTGAACAGTTCCATGCAGGGCCGTAATACACATGACATTCAGCTGTATGACAAGATGGAAAGCTTTCTGAAGAAAACAACGAGATGGAGAGAGCGAATCAGGGAAGGTAACTTTTCTATGCTTCCATCAGTGGAGGAGTTGGCTGATTCTGCAGTGCTTTTGCCTGACGTGAAATACGCAGTTATTGGACACTTGGAGGCACTCCAAAGTCAATTTGGAAAGTACTTTTCTGAGGCTGAGTCCTGGAGAAGGGACAAGATATGGATACAGTTTCCATTCAAAGGCAAAGCATATGACAGCTCAAACTTGACAGCCTCTGAGGAAGATCAGCTGATAGAGCTGTCCACAGACAGCACACACAAGAATGTATGAGTCAAGGCCTCTCATTCAGTTCTGGATTTATTGCCAGAAAGACTTCCCCAGCTCACTGCAAAGGCAATGCTGAGCCTTTTGCCTTTTGCAACAACATATCTTTGTGAAAGTGGATTTTCATCCCTCACCTACCTGAAGAGCAAATACCGGTCCAGACTGCAGCCTGAGGATGACATGGTGCTCTGCCTGACAACATCTCCCCCAGAATAGACCAGCTGTGTGCTGACACAACGACAGATATAGGGGACCCAAAAGCGGACACGGAGGCAGAGATATGATTGACTGTTTAATAGAAAATATAGGGCAAGGCAGGTTCGTAGTCAAGGACAGGCAATGTTCGTAACAGGGAGTCTGAATGGCAGTCGTCCAATAAGGGAAATCAGGCTCGTAGTCGTAGTTCAGGCAGCGTTCGGTACCGGGAATCAGAAGACTGGCAGTGCAGAGGAGTAGACAGGCTCGTAATCCGTAATGCAGGCAGAGTTCGTTTGGCAACAGATCAGATGGTCGAAGGCACATAAGAGGGCTAGACAGGAAGGTAATCCAACAGGCAGGTAGAGGTCCAAATACCGGGAAACAGACTGGCAGAGTTACTAATACAAGGGAGTGCTGGAAACGACTGACTAAGCAAGACGATCTGGCAAATGCCAACAGCACCCAAGATGCTAAATACACAAACTGATTAATGATGGTGATAGGGTGCACCTGGTGTGGGGAGGGGACAAACACAGACAGGTGAAACATATCAGGACATGACAGTACCCCTCCCCCTACGGGCGCCACCTGGCGACCGACCCGGGTGCATACCTGGCTGACCGGGATGCCGTCGATGAAAGTCGGCGATGAGCTCCGGGTCGAGGATGTCCCTGGTAGAGACCCAAGACCGCTCCTCCGGCCCGTAGCCCTCCCAGTCAACCAGGTACTGGAAACCCCGGCCCCGGGGACGGACTCTCAGGAGGCGACGCACCGTCCATGCAGGTTGGTTGTCAATAACCCGAGGAGGAGGGGCAGGCCTGGGAACAGGAGACAAAGGACAGTGAGATACAGGTTTTACACGGGACACATGAAAGGTAGGATTAATGCGGAGGGACCGGGGCAACATGAGGCGTATAGCTGATCGATTGATAACCCGGGAGATCTGATAAGGGCCGATGTAACGGGATGAAAGCTTGCGACTTTCCACCCGAAGGGGCAGATCTCGGGTGGACAGCCACACCCTCTGGCCAACACGGTAGTGGGGAGCCTGGGTCCTGCGACGGTCGGCCTGCCGTCGATACCTGGTATTTGTCCGTAGTAGAACAGCCCGGGCCTTTCTCCAGGTCCGACGGCAGCGCCTGACAAACAACTGGGCCGACGGGACGCCAACCTCCTCTTCCTGCTCCGGAAACAGCGGAGGCTGGTATCCCAAGGAGCACTCGAAGGGCGAAAGCCCAGTAGCGGAGGAAGGCAGGGTGTTGCGGGCATATTCCACCCAAACGAGTTGCCGGCTCCAGGTGGTGGGATTGTCCGAAACCAGGCAACGTAGCACCGTTTCTAGGTCTTGATTGGCCCGCTCTGATTGGCCGTTAGACTCTGGGTGGAATCCTGAGGACAGGCTGATAGAAGAGCCAATAAGGGTGCAGAAAGCCCTCCAGAACTGGGAAGTGAACTGAGGACCCCGGTCGGAGACGATGTCAATGGGTAATCCGTGGATCCGGAAAACGTGCTGTACCATCAATTGGGCAGTCTCCTTGGCCGATGGCAACTTAGGCAGGGGGATAAAGTGTGCCGCCTTCGAAAACCGGTCTACTACGGTGAGGATGGCGGTATTGCCGTCGGATAGTGGCAGACCTGTGACAAAGTCCAGGGAGAGATGTGACCATGGACGATGAGGGACAGGGAGAGGCTGCAGGAGACCAGCTGGGGCCTGGCGGGACGTCTTGCTTCGGTTGCACACCATGCAGGCCGAGACAAAAGAGGGGACATCCACCCCCATGGTGGGCCACCAAAATCGTCGCCGTATAAACGCCAGGGTCCGACGAGCGCCGGGGTGGCAGGTCAATCTCGACGAATGACCCCATTCCAGGACTCGGGATCGAACAGGGTCAGGTACGAACAGGCAGCCCGGCGGACCCCCTCCTGGGTCAGGGCTCAACTGTTGCGCATTACGCACAGCCTCTTCAACGCCCCAGACCAAGGACGTGGCCAGACAAGAGACAGGGAGAATGCGTTCATTTCCTTGGACCGTAGCAGTAGGGCTGAACACACGGGAGAGGGCGTCTGGTTTTGTATTCTTTGAGCCAGGCCGATAAGACAGGGTGAAATCAAAACGAGTAAAAAACAGAGCCCACCTCGCTTGTCGGGCATTGAGTCTCCTGGCTGAGCGTAGGTACTCAAGATTCTTGTGGTCTGTCCACACAATAAATGGTTGTTCCGCCCCCTCCAGCCAATGTCTCCACTCCTCCAATGCCGTCTTGACCGCCAGCAATTCCCGGTTGCCGACGTCATAATTCACTTCAGCAGGTGTCAGACGACGGGAGAGGAATGCACATGGATGCAGCTTCTGATCGTTGTCTGACCTTTGCGACAACACAGCCCCCACGCCGATATTGGAGGCATCTACCTCCACTACAAATTGCCGGGCTGGGTCTGGGTGAATCAAAATGGGGGCTGACGTGAAGCGCTGTTTGAGGGCAGTGAAGGCCTGGGCTGCTTGGGGTGACCACACAAAGCTCACTTTAGTTGAGGTCAGGGCAGTGAGTGGGGCCGCCAAAATGCTGTAATTTCGAATGAACCGTCGATAAAAATTGGCAAACCCCAGGAAGCGTTGCAGATCCAGGCGTGAAGAGGGCTGTGGCCAATCAGTGACGGCTTGGATCTTGCCAGGATCCATCCGGATGCTACCCGCGGCCACTATGTAACCCAGGAAAGGAATGACAGAGCGATGGAACTCGCACTTCTCTGCTTTTACAAACAGCTGATTTTCTAATAAACGCTGGAGGACCTGTCGTACATGTGCTGTGTGTTCCTGGGCAGAGTGGGAGAATATCAAAATATCATCCAGATACACGAAGACAAAACGATTAATCATGTCCCGGAGCACATCGTTAACCAGAGCCTGGAAGACAGCGGGAGCGTTAGTCAACCCAAATGGCATCACCAGGTATTCGTAGTGTCCACTAGCCGTGTTGAACGCAGTCTTCCATTCATCCCCTTCTCGTATCCGTACCAGGTGGTATGCATTTCGGAGGTCCAGTTTAGAGAAGATCGTGGCTCCCTGGAGCAGTTCAAACGCGGAGGCCAGCAGAGGGAGTGGATAACGATTCTTCACCGTGATGTCATTAAGACCCCGGTAGTCAATGCATGGGCGAAGAGTCTTATCCTTTTTGGCAACGAAGAAAAACCCTGCACCAGCAGAAGAGGAAGATGGCCGAATAATCCCAGCCCTGAGGGAGGCCTCTACATAATCTGCCATGGCCCTCGTCTCCGGACCGGACAAGGAGTACAGACGTCCACGGGGGGGTGATGTGCCTGGATGGAGGTCTATGGCACAGTCGTATGGCCGATGAGGAGGTAGCGAGGTAGCCCGAGACTTATTGAAAACCTCCCTTAGATCCCAGTATTCGGAGGGGACAGATGACAAATCGATGTCCGCCGTGGCCTGTGAAACCTGTCTGGTAAGAACATGAGGTGCAGCTTTCAGACAATGAGCAAGGCAAAAGGGGCTCCAGTTTGTAACAGAACCGGTAATCCAATCAATGTGAGGGTTGTGTTTAACAAGCCAAGAATGGCCTAACACAATAGGAGCGTTAGGGGAGTGTAAGGGCAGGAACTGGATCTCCTCCCTGTGGTTGCCAGACAGGATCAGAGTAACGGGCACCGATATCTGGGACACCCGCCCAATAGAACGACCGTCCAGGGCTGTGGCCTCGATGGGTGTGCTTAGAGGGCGTGAAGGAATGCCTAATTTGACCAGAAGGGAGTTATCAATAAAACAGTCGTCAGCTCCTGAATCCATAAGGACATTTACTTTAAGGGTTTGGGAATTCCAAATAATAGTGGCAGGAAAAGGAAAACGAACCGGGGGTACCCATGGGGTTTTAGTTTGACTCACCCGTATTCCTGCAGTTACTGATGAGCCCGCCCTTTTTAAAGGACAACCGGCTGCATAATGTCCTTTCTCTCCACAGTAGAGGCAGCTGCGACTGTCTATCCTGCGTCGACGTTCCTCGGGCGTCAGCTGTGCCCTCCTTATTTGCATGGGTTCAGATGTAAGGACCTCGGACGCCCTCAGTGGTTCCCGGAAGAATTCGGGTGGTTCCGGCAGTCCCGGTGACGCTCTACCACCCGGTCCGCCGAAATGCGGAAGTGCCTGAGCAGGACGACGATTTTCTCTCTCCCGATTTCGTTCCTGAAGTCTACTTCCTATACGCATGGCAATGGAGATGAGGCTGTCTAAACTGGGAGGCACCTCTCGGGCGGCGAGTTCATCTTTGATGGGATCACATAATCCGTCGTAGAAGGCGTCGAGCAGAGCCTCGGAATTCCATGAGCACTCCGCTGCCAGAGTACGGAATTTAATAGAGTAATCCGACACGCTGCTAGTCCCCTGTTTTAGATGTAGCAGCTGACGTGCCGCTTCTCTTCCGGATAATGGAGCATCAAAAACTTTTTTTACCTCCGTAGTGAACGCTGCTAGACTGAAACTAACGGGAAGCTGCTGGTCCCATATCGGCGTAGCCCATGCCAGGGCTCGCCCCGTCATCATGGTTATCATATAGGCGACCCGTGACTTCTCTGTGGGAAAAGAGGATGGCTGCAGTTCGAAGATACGCGAACACTGGGACAAGAAAGGACGACAATAACTTGAATCACCAGAGAACCGTTCGGGGGCAGGTAAGTGAGGCTCTCTAAGGGATACCGGGGAAGGTGTTGGGTTGCTGGGTATAGGTGGGACAGGAGACGGGAGGGAAGCGCTCTGTGCCGGTAGTGCCAGTGTTAATCTCTCCAAGTGTTGGAGTAGACATTCGGTGGCTCGCTGCTGGTTCTCTCTCTGCTCACGGAGCTCTTCTGTTATTGACCGTAGCACCTCCTCGTGTCGATCCACAACAACCCCTTGGTGGGCTATCGCGTTTTGTAGATGTGTCAACTCCGCTGGGTCCGTCATGGCCAGATCGTTCTGACACAACGACAGATATAGGGGACCCAAAAGCGGACACGGAGGCAGAGATATGATTGACTGTTTAATAGAAAATATAGGGCAAGGCAGGTTCGTAGTCAAGGACAGGCAATGTTCGTAACAGGGAGTCTGAATGGCAGTCGTCCAATAAGGGAAATCAGGCTCGTAGTCGTAGTTCAGGCAGCGTTCGGTACCGGGAATCAGAAGACTGGCAGTGCAGAGGAGTAGACAGGCTCGTAATCCGTAATGCAGGCAGAGTTCGTTTGGCAACAGATCAGATGGTCGAAGGCACATAAGAGGGCTAGACAGGAAGGTAATCCAACAGGCAGGTAGAGGTCCAAATACCGGGAAACAGACTGGCAGAGTTACTAATACAAGGGAGTGCTGGAAACGACTGACTAAGCAAGACGATCTGGCAAATGCCAACAGCACCCAAGATGCTAAATACACAAACTGATTAATGATGGTGATAGGGTGCACCTGGTGTGGGGAGGGGACAAACACAGACAGGTGAAACATATCAGGACATGACAGTGTGCTACCCACCAGGGCCAGTCATCTCACTAAGGTAGGCCTATGTGTCATCCATAAGATAAATAAACCCAAATGAAATCCTCATCAATAATAATAATAATAAAAACAAAAAAGTTTCATCAAACATAATAATTGAGTATATAAATAGGTTAAAAAAGGGATTACAATTATTGTATTATATGGCCAATAATAAAAACCAATAATAGTTGTGTATAACTTAGTACAAAACAGGTTAAAAGAGGTGATAAATATGTTAGTTAGTTAGTTAGTTACTGTTAGTGTACGGCCAGGTTTAAAACACTACAACTTTTTATCTTTTTTTTATCTGGGGTCCCTGGGCTGAAAAAGGTGGAAGACCCCTGGTCTAGAACATTTGTGGGCAAAACTGAAAAAGCGTGTGCGAGCAAGGAGGCCTACAAACCTGACTCAGTTAAACCAGTTCTGTCAGGACGAATGGGTCATAATTCACCCAACTTATTGTGGGAAGCTTGTGGAAGGCTACCTGAAACATTTGACCCAAGTTAAACAATTTAAAGTCAATGCTACCAAATACTAATTGAGTATGTAAACTTCTGACCCACTGGGAATGTGATGAAAGAAACAAAAGCTGAAATAAATAATTCTCTCTACTATTATTCTGACATTTCACATTCTTAAAATAAAGTGGCGATCCTAACTGACCTAAGACAGAGAATTTTTAATAGGATTAAATGTCAGGAATTGTGAAAAACTGAGTTTAAATGTATTTGGCTAAGGTGTATGTACACTTCCGACTTCAACTGTATGTGGGACCAACAGGGTTCGAAGTTCGAATCCGAGCTCTGCCCACTGCTCCATAAGACTGTGTTAGCTTAGCCCACTGAGCTAAAGCCCAAGAAGGCCAACTGCCTTCTGTTTAGGGTTACAATAATTTCACAAACTGCATTTGTGTTGCAAAGTTTGATTTTATTTAAACATTAGCTCTGGGAGTTTAGACTAGTCTTCAGGTCTAGATTACCCAGATAACCATGGACAGATAACCATGGGAGTTTAGACAAGTCTTCAGGTCTAGATTACCCAGATAACCATGGACAGGGGAGGATACAAGACCAATCCACTCATCAAGGGAGTGTGGTTCACCGAACCAACCACCTTACATCACATAAGTCTACGGATGCATCCGAAATGGCCCCATATTCCCTATATAGTGAACTACTTTTGACCAGGACCCATTGGAACCATATTGCCTATGGACTACTTGGGCCCTGGTCACTTTATACGGAACAGGGGTGTCATTCCAAAGGAACCCTCAGCCCATAACTAGTCCTCCCCCTCCCCTCCAGAGGTAAACCCAGCCCATAACTAGTCCTCCCCCTCCCCTCCCCTCCCCTCCAGAGGTACCCTCAGCCCATAACTAGTCCTCCCCCTCCCCTCCAGAGGTACCCCCAGCCCATAACTAGTCCTCCCACTCCCCTCCAGAGGTACCCCCAGCCCATAACTAGTCCTCCCCTCCCCTCCAGAGGTACCCCCAGCCCATAACTAGTCCTCCTCTCCCCCTCCCCTCCAGAGGTACCCCCAGCCCATAACTAGTCCTCCCCTCCCCTCCAGAGGTACCCCCAGCCCATAACTAGTCCTCCTCTCCCCCTCCCCTCCAGAGGTACCCTCAGCCCATAACTAGTCCTCCCCTCCCCTCCAGAGGTACCCTCAGCCCATAACTAGTCCTCCTCTCCCCTCCCCTCCAGAGGTACCCCCAGCCCATAACTAGTCCTCCCCTCCCCTCCAGAGGTACCCCCAGCCCATAACTAGTCCTCCTCTCCCCTCCAGAGGTACCCCCAGCCCATAACTAGTCCTCCTCTCCCCTCCCCTCCAGAGGTACCCCCAGCCCATAACTAGTCCTCCTCTCCCCTCCAGAGGTACCCCCAGCCCATAACTAGTCCTCCTCTCCCCTCCCCTCCAGAGGTACCCTCAGCCCATAACTAGTCCTCCTCTCCCCTCCCCTCCAGAGGTACCCTCAGCCCATAACTAGTCCTCCTCTCCCCTCCCCTCCAGAGGTACCCCCAGCCCATAACTAGTCCTCCTCTCCCCCTCCCCTCCAGAGGTACCCCCAGCCGCGGGGCCAAGCAAAGAAGCCGGTGGTGAAGTATGGGATGGGAGGGATGATCGTCATGCTTCTCATCTGTATCATCTGGTTCCCTCTACTCTTCATGTCTCTGGTCAAGTCTGTGGTGGGGGTGGTCAACAAACCACTGGACGTCTCCTTCTCCATCACCCTGGCCGGGTTCCAGGTACTGTAGCAGAACTAAGGCTCTCCTACTGATAGGTTGATCGAGATTGATCCGTCAGTCCGTCAGTGAGTCAGCCAGTCAGTCAGACAGTCCAGTTTATCCATCCATCTGTCCATCCATCTGCCCATCCATCTCTTTTTTTGTCCTTATTAGGACATTAGTTGTGCAATAAGGGTGAATTGGAATGGACCCAACCTGTTTGGTGACATGCTGTTTACATCCTACATTGTGTTTTCCAGCCCATAGAGATAGTTAGAGAACTCATCTTTGTAGCTGTGCCATTATGGAATCTGTGACAGCACGTGCCATTGAAGCTATCTCCACTGTGAAGTAGTCAATTTACTTATTATTTAGTGTTTTAAAAAAGTGTAAAGCTAATATTGGTGATTTATAGCCACCTGTCAATGTTAAAATGGCTTACATCAGAGATGAGTGCTCTAACTAAGTCCATGTTTTCCAGCCCATCTTCACAATGAGTGCTCAGCAGAACCAGCTCAGAGAAGTCTCCAAATATGACTTCCATGGCACCTTCATGAGGTCATTTCGGCTCCAACCTGTAAGTACACAGTTATAACTACTATGTGTATTGTCTCATTGGGTTGGTAGCCGTGCATAGGATAAATCTCCAATGTAACAGATGGACAATTCTTGTCCCTCCTCTCCTCCTCTCCTCTCTACAGGAAGCGATGCAGTGGTTGGAGTCCTACATGCCAGAGGACCTGACCATAGCTGAGTTGGAGGGCAGCTCTAACAGTCTGTGGACCATCAGTCCTCCCAGTAGAACTAAGATCATGGATATGCTCAGCTCCAAGGAAACGTTCCCCCTCACTCTATCGTGGTCGATCCAGCGGTAAGAACAGTTCCCCATCACTGTAGCTTGGTCTATCCAGTGGTAAGAACAGTTCCCCCTCACTCTATCGTGGTCTATCCAGTGGTAAGAACAGTTCCCCATCACTGTAGCTTGGCCTGTCCAGGGGTAAGAACAGTTCCCCCTCACTGTAGCTTGGTCTGTCCAGGGGTAAGAACAGTTCCCCCTCACTGTAGCTTGGTCTGTCCAGGGATAAGAACAGTTCCCCATCACTGTAGCTTGGTCTGTCCAGGGGTAAGAACAGTTCCCCATCACTGTAGCTTGGTTTATCCAGTGGTAAGAACAGTTCCCCATCACTGTAGCTTGGTCTATCCAGTGGTAAGAACAGTTCCCCATCACTGTAACGTGGTATATTCAGTGGTAAGAACATTTCCCCATCACTGTAACGTGGTATATTCAGTGGTAAGAAGATTTCCCCATCACTGTAACATGGTCTATCCAGTGGTAAGAGCTTTAAGGCAGAGCTGGCGCATAAGCAAAGTGCCAACACATACCTATATTTGGCCCATATGATGCGCTGCCGTGCCAGTACTGAGCCATATGTGATGCGCTGCTGTGCCAGTACTGAGCCATATGTGATGCGCTGCTGTGCCAGCACTGAGCCATATGTGATGCGCTGCTGTGCCAGCACTGAGCCATATGTGATGCGCTGCCGTGCCAGTACTGAGCCATATGTGATGCGCTGCTGTGCCAGCACTGAGCCATATGTGATGCGCTGCTGTGCCAGCACTGAGCCATATGTGCCACCAAACAAACAAGATCTGGCACACAGTTGTTATCTGTTATAGATGTCCTGTATTGTCTGAAACAGGACTCTGGGAGTGAAGGCAGAGTTTTAGTTAAAGATGGAATCATTAATAGTGAAACTGCCACGTCTGTTTGCGATATTACAACAACAAAGAAGTTACTTCAAACAATGAAAACAGTTTGTTTTTCCATGGACATCATTGCATATAATTGCATGTGCGATAGAACAGCAGAGTAGAATGCAAATATATTCAGACCTTCTGATTTGGTCCCAGAAACCAATTGGTAGGATTAGGTCTGTGGCGGTGATGACATATTGTCAGCTGGTGATTGTCAAGGAAATAACTGTCAGTCTCACAGTAATAGACCATTAATTAACATAAACACATTTATCATCTCCTGGCTTCCACACACAGCCTACAATCCACTGATGCAGACCTTTGGAACATCTACATTTTTAATAAGACTAATAAATCCATGTAATATAGCCTACTATTTATTTTAGACAGGTCTAAAGAAACATGATATGAGGAAAATGTAGTCTATTTCAGAAGAACAGAATAGCATACTCTGATTTGTCCTTATGTTAGGTCCTGATCTGTCTATACCAATTGGCTGCGGGAAACACTAGTTAATTTAGCATATTTGCTTAGAATTAATTCTGTTGCATTATTTTATAGTATAAAAAATACATGAGGTGTGATACAAACCTTATCAAAACATATAGGCCTATGGGCTACATGAGGTGTGATACAAACCTTATCAAAACATATAGGCCTATGGGCTACATGAGGTGTGATACAAACCTTATCAAAACATACAGGCCTGTGGGCTACATGAGGTGTGATACAAACCTTATCAAAACATATAGGCCTATGGGCTACATGAGGTGTGATACAAACCTTATCAAAACATATAGGCCTATGGGCTACATGAGGTGTGATACAAACCTTATCAAAACATATAGGCCTATGGGCTACATGAGGTGTGATACAAACCTTATCAAAACATACAGGCCTGTGGGCTACATGAGGTGTGATACAAACCTTATCAAAACATACAGGCCTGTGGGCTACATGAGGTGTGCGACTATGATTTGAAAAAGTCACAAAAAAAAGGCATGCGCTGTTTCTTGCCTTAAGCTGGGTATCATTCACAAGTGATAATATATCATTCACAAGTGATAATATATCATTCACAAGTGATAATATATCATTCACAAGTGATAATATATCATTCACAAGTGATAATATATCATTCACAAGTGATAATATATCATTCACAAGTGATAATATATCATTCACAAGTGATAATATATCATTCACAAGTGATAATATATCATTCACAAGTGATAATATATCATTCACAAGTGATAATATATCATTCACAAGTGATAATATATCATTCACAAGTGATAATATATCATTCACAAGTGATAATATATCATTCACAAGTGATAATATATCATTCACAAGTGATAATATATCATTCACAAGTGATAATATATCATTCACAAGTGATAATATATCATTCACAAGTGATAGGATAATATTGTCACCCATCAGACTATTATTGATTTAATCTTGTCTTTAGATATACTAAATAATATGTGTGAAATTTGTTTTGATTTAGAATGGACCATTATCATGCACCTGCCTCGAAACAGGGCCAGGGGAAAAATATACATCTATGCACTTAAATAGTGAATGGAGGACGTTTTTCCCGTGGTTCATGTTCATGTACCTGGATGTGCGTATGTTCTTCAGCTTTTGTCATTTTCATGCCAGCCAGGTAGACTATACTCCTGTTGTAAAGAGAAGCAATGTGTTTAATATTAGGAAAGTTGAGAAATAAATATAGTAGTCCTAGCCTATAGAAAGCTGATGGGATCCTCCTCTTTTTAATAGAGGCCATCACTGTTTTCTTACGCAATTGCATAGCCTATAGAAATGTTGTGCAACATGAGCTCATGGGCTCTCATGATTACATTTGCATTGATTAGAAGGACAATAGAGTGCCAGACAGTTAGCTAGTTTGGTAGGCTACTAATGACCATCAGCAGCATCAGAGCTTGGAGAAGCCTAATTACCGTGACTAAACGGTCAGGTGGAATTTGACTGTCATGACTTGTGACCGCTGGTGTGGCGGGAATACAGTCACCGTAACAGCCCTAGTTGGGCCAGAGCCAGAAAACACGAGGGTGAAGCGGCCTTTTTGAAGTACATAATTGGCTTTGATACTCTGGTTAGAGGCGATCCTTTCGCTGATGACTTTGTTTTCACCACAAATGACTTTCCTCGTATTTCATGAGTTATCAGTGACAAGCCCTGCTCAGATAATCCCTACCATTTTGTCGCTGAACTGTCGTAGTGCTGCTGCAAATGCACATTTTCCCAGGGGGTGTTGTCAGTCATAATGTAAGTAACCTAATTTATGTTCCTCTGAATGCCTCTATCACTCAGACAGCAGTAATCATGTGACTATGAACCTAGTAGGAAGCCCACTGTGGGCAGTTCACCTGGCCCTATCAGCTCAAATATAAATATCACTGTCATGTCTACCTCTGATAAGCCTCCCAGTAAAGCAATAAAAACAATCATGCAACCCAGAAATGGTGCTAAAAATAGCCCACATTAATATATGTAACCTAAGAAACAAGGTTCAAGAAATCGATAAACTGCTATCTCTGAAACTCACTTAGATAATTCCTTTGATGATACAGTGATATAAATATATGGTCATAACATCTACAGAAGAGACAGGAATGCCAATGGGGGAGGTGTTTCTGTTTTATATTCAGAGTCATATTCCTTTAAAGCTTAGAGGATCTTATGTCAAATGCTGTTGAAACAATGACTACAGTTCATCTGCCTTACCTTAAACCTATTACTGTGGGAAGTTGCTATAGACCAAGTGCTAACAGTCAGTATCTGGATAATATGTGTGAAATCCTTGATAATGCCTGTGATATCAACAGAGAGGCATATTGACTGGCTTTCATCGAGCTGTCCACTCAAGAAAAAGCTTAACTGTAACTAGTGCCTGAAACATGGTTCTGGTTATCAGTCAACCTACTATGGTATTTACAAATAGCACAGGAATCATCCAGCTGTATTGATCACCTCTTCACTAATGCTGCAGAAATCTGTTCTAAAGCAGTATCCACATCCATCAGATGTATTGATCACTATATAGTAGCCATATCTAGGAAAACCAAAGTTCCAAAGGCTGGGCCTAATATTGTGTATAAGAGATCATACAAGGTTTTGTAGTGATTCCTATGTTTAGGATGTAAAGAATATTTGCTGTTGTGCAATGACTAAACAAAACAAAATAACAAGAAACTGTACTTTAAAACAAAGATAAATTATGAAAGACAATCATTGTAATTGTAATTATTTATTCCATAAAGTGAGTGTGGAAGAGGTGAAACAATTATTGTTGTCTATCAACAATGACAAGCTACCGGGGTCTGACAACTTGGATGGAAAATTACTAAGGATAACAGCTGACTATATTGCCACTCCTATTTGCCATCTCTTCAATCTAAGACTACAGGAAAGTGTGTTCCCTCAGACCTGGAGGGAAGCAAAGGTCATTCCACTACCCAAGAATAGTAAAGCCCCCTTTACTGGCTCAAATAGCCGACCAATCAGCCTGTTACCAACCCTTAGTAAACTTTTGGAGAACTAAAAGTGTTTGACCAGATTCAATGATATTTCACTTTCAGCATGCTTATAGGGAAGGGCATTCAACATGTATGGCACTTACACAACTGACTGATGATTGGCTGAAATAAATGTATACAAATAAGTTGGGCAGCTGTACAGGCCCCTTACTTTTTAAAATCTTTACTAATAACCAGCCACTTGCACTGAGTAAAGCCAGTGTATCTATGTATGTGGACTCAACATTATAAATGTCAGCTACCACAGCAACTGAAATGACTGCAACATTTAACAAAGAGCTGAATGGGTGGCCAGTAATAAGCTACTACTAAATATTAAAAATGTAATGAATAATGTGTAAATGTAGCAAGTTGAGGAGATTAAACGGCTTGGTGTAACCCTGGATTGTAAACTGTCATGGTCAAAGCAAAGCAACGGTAGTTAAGATGGGGAAAGATCTGTCCGCAATAAAGCACTGCTCTGCTTTCTTGACACTGCTTCCCTACAGTCCCTACTGCCCAGTCATATGGTCAAGTGCCACAAAGAGGGACATAGGCACATTACAGTTGGCCCAGAACAGAGCAGCACGACTGGCCCTTAAATGCATTCGGAGAACTAACATCAATGACATGCATGTCAATCTCTTCTGGCTCAAAATAGAGGTATTGACACGTCGAAAGCACCGAGCTGTCTGTTTAAACGACAAGCACACAGGTCAGACACCCATGCATACCCTACAAGACATTTACAGTCCCCATCCAGAACAGACTCTGGGAAACGCACAGTCCTACACAGAGACATGAATACATGGAACTCTATTCCACATCAAGTAACTTGTGCAAGCAGTAAAATCTGATAAAACAACACCTTATGGAACAACAGACTGTGGCGAGACAGGGACACATACAAATACCCACACACACACGCTAGCACACGTATTCTACACACACGTACATTGTATTGTTGTATGGTGGTATTGTACATTTTGTAGATATGTTATATGATATTCTGTTATTTATTTATGTATTTTTTCTGTGATATAAATGCCTTAATGTTTTGTTTTTTTCTGGACCCCTTAAAAACTAATGGGGATCCATAATAAATACAAATACCAATTATGGCCAAGTCAAACTATGTATGCAGCGATCGATCAGGCAAAGGATAGAGATGTTCTGTATTGTCTGAAACAGGAACCAGAGTCTGGGAGCAAAGGCTGAGTTTGCTACGGGGAAGAAGGTGATGCATCTGGATGCTGACACCAAGCTGGAGCTGATTCTGCTGCTCAATGGGACCAGAAGAGACGGAGTGTGAGTGTACTTTCAATTCATGTATTTGTCAATTAACTATTTTTTTAATCTAACTACTTTTATTTTAAAAACTAATCTGAAATAGTAGTGACTGTATTCCCTTCCCAGAGGTTAGTAACAGCCTATTGTATTCCTCTGTTGTCAGGGTGATAAAAGAAAAGTTCCCTCGGTATCTCCGAGCCCCTACTGACTCTGAGGCCAAACCCATAGAACAGCTGAATGGAGGTAAAGCAGCATTAAACACCTCAATACACTTTACATTTGTCAAATTTACAATAAAATACTTAAAAAACAAGACATTAGTCTATCTTTATATCTGACTTTCATGATCGTGATGTTGTCAATCATCTTGTCTTATCGTGTTAATTGCTTGTTGTCAATAGTGTTTTTGTGTAAGGAATAAATCCGTATTGCGGGAGTTCTGTGCTATAGCGCCATTGAAATTTAAAGCCAATGTTCCCACATTTGCATTCAGGGTAAACGCTTTACCTTTATCGGAAATTACCTTTAAATTTCAAACACACATTTTTTCATTTTCTGCTCCTTCTCTTTTTTTTTCTTTTTTTTTATTTCACCTTTATTTAACCAGGTAGGCCAGTAGAGAACAAGTTCTCATTTACAACTGCGACCTGGCCAAGACAAAGCAAAGCAGTGCGACAAATAACAACACAGAGTTACACATGAGAATAAACAAACTTACAGTCAATAACACAATAGAACATCTATATACAGAGTGCAAAATGTAGTGCAAAATGCAGTAAGGTTACGAAGGTAGGACAATAAATAGACCATAGTGGTGAAATAAATTACAGATTATCATCATTAACACAGGAATGAAGGATGTGCAAATTATGATGTGCAACTAGAGATACTGGAGTGCAAGATTAGCGAAAAAAACAAAAATAAATATGGGGATGAGGTAGTAGTGTGGGCTATTTACAGAAGGGCTATATACAGGTGCAGTGATCGATAAGCAGCTTTGACAGCTGATGCTTAAAGTTAGTGAGGGAGATAGGAACCTCTAGCTTCAATGATTTTTGCAATTCGTTCCAGTCATTGGCAGCAGCGAACTGGAAGGAATGGCGGCCAAAGGAGGTGTTGGCTTTGGGGATGACCAGTGAGATATACCTGCTGGAGCGCATGCTACGGGTGGGTGTTGCTATGGTGACCAGTGAGCTGAGATAGGGCGGGGATTTACCTAATAAAGACTTATAGATGACCTGGAGCCAGTGGGTTTGGCGACGAATATATAATGAAGGCCAGCCAACGAGAGCATACAGGTCGCAGTGATGGGTAGTGTATGGGGCTTTGGTAACAAAACGGATGGCACTGTGATAGACTACATCCAATTTGCTAAGTAGAGTGTTGGAGGCTAGTTTGTAAATGACATCGCCGAAATCAAGGATCGGTAGGATAGTCAGTTTTACAAGGGCATGTTTGGCAGCATGAGTGAAGGAGGCTTTGTTGCGAAATAGGAAGCCAATTCTGGATTTAATTTTTGATTGGAGATGGTTGATGTGAGTCTGGAAGTTGAGTTTACAGTCTAACCAGATGCCTAGGTATTTGTAGGTGTCCACGTATTCTAAGTCGGACCCGTCGAGAGTAGTGATGATAGTCCGGTGGGCGGGTGCGGGCAGCGTTCGATAGAAAAGCATGCACTTAGTTTTACTAGCGTTTAAGAGCAGTTGGAGGCCACGGAAGGAGTGTTGTATGGCATTGAAGCTTGTTTGAAGGTTAGTAAACAGTGTCCAAAGAGGGGCCAGATGTATACAGAATGGTGTCATCTGCGTAGAGATGGATCAGAGAGTCACCAGCAGCGAGAGCGACATCGTTGATGTATATAGAGAAAAGGGTTGGCCCAAGAATTGAACCCTGTGGCACCCCCATAGAGACTGCCAGAGGATCGGACAATAGGCCCTCCGATTTGACACACTGAACTCTGTCTGCAAAGTAGTTAGAGAACCAGGCAAGGCAGTCACTTGAGAAACCAAGGCTGTTGAGTCTGCCAATAAGAATGCGGTGATTGACAGAGTCGAAAGCCTTGGCCAGGTCGATGAAGACGGCTGCACAGTACTGTCTTTTATCGATGGCGGTTATGATATCGTTCAGTACCTTGAGCGTAGCTGAGGTGCACCCATGACCAGCTCGGAAACCAGATTGCATAGCAGAGAAGGTACGGTGGGATTCGAAGAAGTCAGTGATCTGTTTGTTAACTTGGCTTTCGAAGGCTTTAGAAAGGCAGGGCAGGATGGATATAGGTCTATAACAGTTTGGGTCTAGAGTGTCTCCCCCTTTGAAGAGGGGGATGACCGCGGCAGCTTTCCAATCTCTAGGCAGATGTGTTTATGAACATTAAAAACACAATGTTATTATATTCTATTACATTCTATTTTATTCCTCCAGAGGACGTATACATCACTTTGGCGTTGAAGCGTTCCCGTAACAACTCAGCAGAGGTCCAGGAGTGGTGGATCGTAAACCAGACGAGTCCGGGAAAGCTCAACGTTCGTAGTTCCAACGCCGCTGGACTGGAGCTCTATGTCTTCAGTGACCAGGTCAGCCCTCCTAGTCTGGGCTTCCTGGCTGGATACGGGTGAGTAGACAACATATAGCATAGCATCACATGAAATCACACCCAACACACATGTGAAATCTCTACCCTGGCAGTGTTGGCTAGCTAGCCCATCGTTTTCTCATCAGACCATTTTTGTTTTAACAGTTTTGTTAAAGAAAGTGTCATGATAGCAGATATGGTCGGAGTACCATGGAAAAATAAAACCTTTGGTATGAGGCAAGGGAGCCCCCTATCTCCACTTCTTTTCACACTCTGTACTTATTTAGCTTTAAAGAGCGACTGAACGCACCGATTCTGGTAACCTGATAGCACATACTGGTCTGGTAATTGTTGAATATTTTAAGCTTTTGTTTAATATTTTTAGGACTATGATTCAAAGAACAGAATTGGGAGGTTAGAAACCACAATAGGTTACTCGGTAAACTATAGAATGGCATAGGATAGCAACAGGATGGAGATAGAGCAGCCAGTAAAGCCCAATAGTTAGAGCAGCCAGTAAAGCCCAATAGTTAGAGCAGCCAGTAAAGCCCAATAGTTAGAGCAGCCAGTAAAGCCCAATAGTTAGAGCAGCCAGTGAAGCCCAATAGTTAGAGCAGCCAGTAAAGCCCAATAGTTAGAGCAGCCAGTAAAGCCCAATAGTTAGAGCAGCCAGTAAAGCCCAATAGTTAGAGCAGCCAGTAAAGCCCAATAGTTAGAGCAGCCAGTAAAGCCCAATAGTTAGAGCAGCCAGTAAAGCCCAATAGTTAGAGCAGTCAGTAAAGCCCAATAGTTAGAGCAGTCAGAAAAGCCCAAGAGAAGATGATCATATGGTTTTATAGGGTTCACTTATACACACATTAGCTATAATATAAGAAGGACTAGAATGGTTGAATAGAACAGTGTCTGTATTGTGCTGTGGTTGTACCAGGTTGTAACAGGCACTAAGAATTTGGGTCCATGTATGTTGATATTTATGAGTGTGTGTCTGGTTGCCTTCATGGGTGATTGTGTTTATCTTTGCCCCATTACCATTACTAAGGGGTCGCCACAATGGTTTCACAGTTTCTTATCTTGAAGTTTTATTGCCATGGGGGGAGTGTTTTATATTTTGAAGGTTTAACTGCTGACAGGAAGAGGAGTTGAAAGGTTTTGAAACGATAGTGGAAGACGGTTAGAGGTGTTAATCAGCCTACCCGTGAGGGAGGGGCTATGCATGCTATGTAACCACAAATGAGTATAAGAAGCGCAAAGAAGTCTGGGAAGATCAGAAGTCTCTGGGGGCTCCTCGGCTTTTGTTGCTTGCGTAATAAAAGTAAATGTTACTTTTCCAGCTTTATTTTTAAGAGAAAGAGGTAAGATTCTCTACAACATAATCTGATAGCACATACTGGTCTGGTAACCTGATAGCACATACTGGTCTGGTAACCTGACAGCACATACCGGTCTGGTAACCTGATAGCACATACCGGTCTGGTAACCTGATAGCACATACCGGTCTGGTAACCTGATAGCACATACTGGTCTGGTAACCTGATAGCACATACTGGTCTGGTAACCTGATAGCACAT
Source organism: Thymallus thymallus (assembly GCA_023634145.1). Taxonomy (NCBI): domain Eukaryota; kingdom Metazoa; phylum Chordata; class Actinopteri; order Salmoniformes; family Salmonidae; genus Thymallus; species Thymallus thymallus. The sequence goes on from CM042382.1 coordinate 2,184,201, forward strand.
ACCGGTCTGGTAACCTGATAGCACATACTGGTCTGGTAACCTGAATTGCCATAACTACCAGGGCACTGTCTGGCAGCACCTGAACTAGGATGTGGCCTGTACTGTGAACTAACTTCCTTATGAATGATTACATTGTTTTTCTATTAATTAACCTGCAATGTTCTTCCACTTCGCGACTGAGCCAAACAGCCTTTCAACATCCACTTGCTCCTGCTTTATACAGCTATTCACTCTATATCATCTATCGATCTATCATCTATATAACTATCATCTATATATCTATCTATAGATCTATCTACAGTGCCTTCGTAAAGTATTCAGACCCCTTTACTTTTTCCACATTTTCGTCATCAATCTACATACAATACCCCATAATGGCAAAGCGAAAACTGGTTTATAGAAATGTTTGCTAATTAATATAATAAAATAAACTGTATTTTTCAGACCCTTTACACAGTGTCAGGCTCTGGCCATAGAGAAGCCTATTGCTTCTCTATATAGCCATGGTCAGAGTCTGACAGATCTATAATTTATTTTCTATGTGTTTTTTTTTTGTTGGATCCCTAATTAGAGGCAGCTGCTGTGCATTGTCTCTAATTAGGGATCCTACATATGTTTGTAGGTCTCACATCCTAGGTGTGGGTCATTAACTTCAAGTCACTGTTAAAGTAAGGGTGTTACGTTTTGTTACATCGTGTTTTGTTTGATAGTTCGTCATTTTTTGAATTTGTGAAAATAAATGTCGAACTCTGATTGTGCCGCGCCTTGGTCTCTCTTTCCACCAACTCGTGACACACAGTACTTTGTTGAAGCACCTTTGGCAGAGATTACAGCCTTGAGTCTTCTTGGGTATGACACTACAAGCTTGTCACACCTGTATTTGGGGAGCTTCTCCCATTCTTCTCTGCAGATCCTCTCAAACTCTGTCAGGTTGGATGGGGAACGTTGCTCCACAGCTATTTTCAGGTTTCTCCAGAGATGTTCGATCGGGTTCAAGTTCGAGCTCTGGCTGGGCCACTCAAGAACATTCAGAGACTTGTCCCGAAGCCACTCCTGCGTTGTCTCGGCTGTGTGCTTAGGGTTGTTGTCCTGTTGGAAGGTGAACCTTCGCCCCAGTCTGAGGTCCTGAGCACTCTGGAGCAGGTTTTCATCAAGGATCTCTCTGTACTTTGCTCCATTCATCTTTCCCTCGATCGTGACTAATCTCACAGTCCCTGCTGCTGAAAAACATACCCACAGCATGATTCTGCCACCAACATATTTCACCATATGGATGGTGCCAGGTTACATCCAGACGTGACGCTTGGCATTCAGGCCAAATAATTCAATTTTGGTTTCATCAGACCAGAGAATCTTGTTTCTCATGGTCTGAGAGTCCCCTGATTGCTCAGTTTGGCCGGACGTCCAGCTCTAGGAAGAGTATTGGTGGTTACAAACTTCTTCCATTTAAGAATGATGGAGGCCACTGTGTTCTTGGGGACCTTCAATGCTGCAGAAAGTTTTCGGTACCCTTCCCCAGATCTGTGCCTTGACACAATCCTGTCTCTGAGCTCTACGGACATGTCTACGTGCCTTTCCAAATCATGTCCAATCAATTGAATTTACCACAGTAACACTATTGTAGAGACATCTCAAGGATGAGCAATGGAAACAGGATGCACCTGAGCTCAATTTCGAGTCTCATAGCAAAGGATCTGAATACTTATGTAAATAAGGTATTTCTGTTTTGTATTTTTTATACATTTGCAAAAATTTCTAAAAACCGCTTTGTCATTATGGGGTATTGTTTTCTGTCTGTCTGTGTCCTTTCTTTCTGTCTGTCTGTATAAACCTGTCTGATTGTAGCTTTGTCCACGTTTATCTGTCTGCCACTTGTGCAATGCCCCACGGCTATGGTGCGTGAAGGGTTGCCGGTTGCAGCATCAAAGCCCGGGGTTTCCTTCCCGACATCTCCCTACTCATGTTTACCACAAGTGGATGATTTTCCTCAGCTTGGAAGAGTCGGAAGAAACTGTATGTGCGTCAGTCTGCAATGAGCATTTCACCCGGGAGTCCTTTTCGAATTACTTGCCGGTGTAGATGGGCTTTCAAATGCGGCTTTGACTCAATGAAGACGCGTTCCAACCATCTACCCGGATGGCATCCGTAAGTAAAGCTAGCTATTTAGCTGATCAAATGTCAGTTCTATACTTGCTTCTTGTAGTTAAACAGGTAGGGGCGTCAAGTGTTCAGGCTGCTGCACAGACCCTATGGACGTTGTAGTCTAGAGGGCCTGGTTAAATTATGCTTTTACTCTCTCTTAAAGTATGAAGAAATAGCTGTCATTGTTGTAAAAATGTTTGAGTGTGCTACATTTACTATCATCATATATTAAAATATAGAATTATTGTGACATACTGTATTTAATGATGTTATTGCTATTACGCTAATTTCTCTATGGTGGACAGAACATGTTACTACATTACACATACTAACATTTTCACGACGAAAGAATTACAGGAAATAAACATAATTTTTTCCTCAGATTGGTGCAGTTAGTATTCATGTTTATAGCTGTCACGATCTCACAAAATCGATTGCTTAAAATAGATCAATATATTTGGTTTAGTACCAGTGTTTTTGTCATATGCACCAGTCCGTAGTGGGACTTTATAACACAGCTGTTATTTTCAGACCATGGTGGCTCCTCCCATAAATGTCTCTGGCCTCACATGAGTTCATGGATTTGAGATTTAAAGGGTAGGTGGCATCAACATAACCACATGTAACATATGGATTTAAAGGAGAGGTGGTATCAACATAACCACATGTAACATATGGATTTAAAGGAGAGGTGGCATCAACAAGTGTGTAGGCCTATGCTTATTTGGGAAGCCTGCCGTTTGGGTAGTGCGCCTGGCAATAGGTCTAGATGATTGAGTTGCTGCTGTCAGTGAAAAGCCTCTCAAATATGTGTAAAGATAATGTCTTCAGTATAATTAAACATGTTGTCTCAAGAAGAACGGGGACTCTCTCCAGAATGCATGTCTGATTTGTGATTGTCTTAACTCCTCACCTACAGTCAACAAAGTCTGTTTTTTTTACATCCATTGCAAACAATAGTTACACAGTATTTGAAAAATCTTTCCAACACTCCCGGCCTCGATAATCACCAAGCCTCGGTGTGAAAGAGCAAAATATAATGATCTGATGATCCCATATAGCCAGTGGAAATGTCATTAAAAAACAAGTGGAAGAAAGGTGACTACACTGTCCAAGTCTTGAAACCTCATTCTACATATGGTAAGTTATCCCGCCCCCAACCCCCAATTGGTTTGCTTTAGCAATAGTAATTACTCCAATTATGTAGTTGCCTGTATATGTCATTTTATTTTTATAGGCTATGTTGACAAACTCCTGGAGCTACTGTTCCAGGATGTTGTGGGAGATCCAGGGTCCTACCAATAACTACTGTTCCAGGATGTTGTGGGAGATCCAGGGTCCTACCAATAACTGCTGTTCCAGGATGTTGTGGGAGATCCAGGGTCCTACCAACAACTGCTGTTCCAGGATGTTGTGGGAGATCCAGGGTCCTACCAACAACTGCTGTTCCAGGATGTTGTGGGAGATCCAGGGTCCTACCAACAACTGCTGTTCCAGGATGTTGTGGGAGATCCAGGGTCCTACCAACAACTGCTGTTCCAGGATGTTGTGGGAGATCCAGGGTCCTACCAACAACTACTGTTCCAGGATGTTGTGGGAGATCCAGGGTCCTACCAATAACTACTGTTCCAGGATGTTGTGGGAGATCCAGGGTCCTACCAATAACTACTGTTCCAGGATGTTGTGGGAGATCCAGGGTCCTACCAATAACTACTGTTCCAGGATGTTGTGGGAGATCCAGAGTCCTACCAATAACTACTGTTCCAGGATGTTGTGGGAGATCCAGGGTCCTACCAATAACTACTGTTCCAGGATGTTGTGGGAGATCCAGGGTCCTACCAACAACTGCTGTTCCAGGATGTTGTGGGAGATCCAGGGTCCTACCAACAACTGCTGTTCCAGGATGTTGTGGGAGATCCAGGGTCCTACCAACAACTGCTGTTCCAGGATGTTGTGGGAGATCCAGGGTCCTACCAATAACTACTGTTCCAGGATGTTGTGGGAGATCCAGGGTCCTACCAATAACTGCTGTTCCAGGATGTTGTGGGAGATCCAGGGTCCTACCAACAACTGCTGTTCCAGGATGTTGTGGGAGATCCAGGGTCCTACCAACAACTGCTGTTCCAGGATGTTGTGGGAGATCCAGGGTCCTACCAACAACTGCTGTTCCAGGATGTTGTGGGAGATCCAGGGTCCTACCAACAACTGCTGTTCCAGGATGTTGTGGGAGATCCAGGGTCCTACCAATAACTACTGTTCCAGGATGTTGTGGGAGATCCAGGGTCCTACCAATAACTACTGTTCCAGGATGTTGTGGGAGATCCAGGGTCCTACCAACAACTGCTGTTCCAGGATGTTGTGGGAGATCCAGGGTCCTACCAACAACTGCTGTTCCAGGATGTTGTGGGAGATCCAGCTGATGGAAAGAGTGGCTATACCAGCCCCCCTCTGCTCCGAATATTGACATCACAGCATGATTTGCGCAAAAGTCAAAGCAAATAGATCTCAAGATAGGATTCCACCTACAATAACTTCAATGAACAAACTTGTGTTGTATGTTTTACAGGACTGCTGTGCTGCATCAGATCAGATAGACAGATGCTGAGGCAGTGGTTGTAATTGCAATGAAGAAGGTTTTTAATTAACTGTAGCATTGAAATAAAGTGAGGTGGTTTACACAACTTGACTGACTAAATCATTCAAATGGGGGAAGTTTGAAGCCAGTGTATTCCCCTGTGGAATCGGGGAACCTGGCCTGCACACGCTTGGATTATCAGTTTGATATGCATTCTTAGATACCCAAGACACTAATACACAATGACTTTCTGCCAACGATTTGCCTACCTCTCACAAAACCTGTTATCAACATTTCTAACAAAGAATTCTAGTCCACTGTTCTTTTGCTCAGGGTTAGATTTCCCCATTGACTAGGGGTTCATTGATATGGATATTTCAGTTACTGTAGGGATGTCCAGTCCCCCTATAATTAGAACCCTGCCTGTGCTCTAACATAGCATATGTTTGCATTTACCTGCCCATGTCTTTCAGCATCCATGTCCCCATCCATGTCCCCATCCATGTCCCCTGCTGGGCATAAGGGTGGAGGCATACAGGGCAAAACGTAGGTGGCCAGTAGCATGCCACCAACACATGTTCCTGCACTTGGCCATCACCTATACTGTGCATACATGTACCATAGAGATGACTCATTCTTAATTCTGCTACAGGACCACCATAGCTATTCCTTTGTAGAACAATAGTTAGCCAACTAATAATGTTGTGAAGTTGCATGAACAGTGTGTTCAAAGATTATGATAACTAACCCTGTAATCATTCATGTGTGTTGTGTGATGGTAGCTATATCATTGAAAATAGGTTTATTGTGTGAGACAAGTAAGGCCTCATAACCCACTATAAGATATTTATGTGTCTCAGTCATTGTTCCTTGCATGCTTGATGACTATGTACTGAGAATGAGAATGAAAATGAAATGCAATCAGAAAAATAAGCTTCCTCCTCCACCTCTACAGCACTGGCAGTGGACACCAGAACACCCATTTGGACATAACAGATGTCAATGTTTTCCCTAAATGCTTAGAACCAGCCGTATTCAGTGTTATGGCTAATCTTTTGAACACTAGCCTAAAAATGTAATGAGTTGTTGTTTATATCATTGCGTAGTTACAAGGTCATCACTAGAGCATCATGGGATGGAATTCACTCTGAGGTCTCTGGATGTACCTGTACCGCTGTGTCACAGATAGAACGACCACAGATAGAACAATGATCCAGATGTTTCCCGGATGTATAAATCTGAAGCATCCGGTTGGCGGTTCAACTCACTACCAAATATGGTGCTGAGAGGAAGCCCAGTGGCCGGCAGTGGGAGACGACGGAGGAGTTGGCCAACATTCTGCTAATTTTCTCATCGATAAAACATTTGATCTCCAAACCGTTTTCTGTTTCAAAAACTAAAATCTGCTATGAACAGAGTGGACTAAGTTTTCTAGACTTTACCAATTGTCAAAGTTTCAAAAAAATGTGTTGTTTAGGAGTGCAAGGGCAAATTGACTTATTACACATGCGCACTTCAAAGAGGAGGTGTTCCCTAACGGAAATACCAAATCAAATCAAATCAAATGCATAATTGTAAATAAATCCCCCTTGCCATGTGCATAACTACAGGAGAGTTTGAGTGATGAAAGTTGGACAGAGGATCTCAAAGTTTCTGAACAATAAACACTTGGATGAACATAAAAAACTAATGTTGGGCTATTTTCTGGCAATTGTGCCGTTATCATGTGCCAGATATTAAGACTACAAACCGTTATAAATGGCCCATTTGCGAGATTGAATTGTCATTTCAATAGGCATAGGCTACAGACTAAAATCAGGGTTTATGATTCTAATTCAATTTTGTCATGGTTAGTTTAGATAAAGGCAGGTAGCCTATAGCCCCTGATAGGCCTACCTCTCATTTCAGATAGTCTACAGTAGCCTAGACAAGATGTAAACTGAATGATTTAGAAGCTTGCTTAGTTCCAATTAACAGACTCATTTATTCAACATGAAAAGCGAAGCGAATTCGCAATAAGAAGTGCTTGTTTCGCCAATAGCCTGCTGGAATAGGCTTCTGAGGATGGGGTCATAATTTCAATCACTGAACTAAATATTAATAATATGAATATGCTTGTCAACAACAGTCAGTGTTTATTTTTTAAATTCATTTTACCTGTAGCCTAATCAGACTGCTGTTAACTTCAATCTAATGCGTTCAGAATAACTTCAATTTCCACTCCGGTAGCCCCCGAGACCAAAGAAGTGAGCAGACATAAAGCACTTCTCTTGATAGAGTTTTCTTTAAGCAGTCAACATTAGAATGCAGCTTAAACCACCTCCGAGTGGATATATGTAGTGCTTCAACACACGCGCTCCTCTCGCTCATGTGACTCAACCTATCATTTTTTTAATTAGTTTTTTACTAGACAAGACAGTTAAGAACAAATTATTATTTACAATGACGGCCTACCTACAGGGTCAGCCATAGTAGTATGGAGTAAATTACGGTTAAGTGCCTTGCTCAAGGACACATCCTCCCCTCCCTACTAACTAGCTGTCAGTGTCAGTGCACTCTATTTCAACTAGCTGTCAGTGCTCTCCCTACTAACTAGCTGTCAGTGTCAGTAACCTCCCTATCAACTAGTTGTTAGAGTTCTCCCCTCCTTATAAAATAGCTGTCAGGGACAGTGTCCTCCCTATCAGCTAGCTGTCAGTGTCCTCCCCTCCCTATCAGCTAGCTGTCAGTGTCCTCCCCTCACTATCAGCTAGCTGTCAGTGTCCTCCCCTCACTATCAGCTAGCTGTCAGTGTCCTCCCCTCACTATCAGCTAGCTGTCAGTGTCCTTCCCTCCCTATCAGCTAGCTGTCAGTGTCCTCCCCTCACTATCAGCTAGCTGTCAGTGTCCTCCCCTCACTATCAGCTAGCTGTCAGTGTCCTCCCCTCACTATCAGCTAGCTGTCAGTGTCCTTCCCTCCCTATCAGCTAGCTGTCAGTGTCCTCCCCTCACTATCAGCTAGCTGTCAGTGTCCTCCCCTCACTATCAGCTAGCTGTCAGTGTCCTCCCCTCACTATCAGCTAGCTGTCAGTGTCCTCCCCTCACTATCAGCTAGCTGTCAGTGTCCTCCCCTCACTATCAGCTAGCTGTCAGTGTCCTCCCCTCACTATCAGCTAGCTGTCATTGTCCTTCCCTCCCTATCAGCTAGCTGTCATTGTCCTTCCCTCCCTATCAGCTAGCTGTCATTGTCCTTCCCTCCCTATCAGCTAGCTGTCATTGTCCTTCCCTCCCTATCAGCTAGCTGTCATTGTCCTTCCCTCTCTATCAGCTAGCTGTCATTGTCCTCCGCTTCCAAACAGCAAATTGTCAGTGCCCTCTATATTGCTAGCTGTCAGTGTCCTCCCCTCCCTGTCAGCTAGCTGTAAGTGTACTTCCCTCACTATCAGCTAGCTGTCAGTGCCAAGGCCCTCCCGATCAACTAGCAGTCAGTGTCCTCCCCTCCCCTCCCTGTCAGCTAGCTATAAGTGTACTTCCCTCACTATCAGTTAGCAGTCAGTGTCCTCCCCTCCCTGTCAGCTAGCTGTAAGTGTACTTCCCTCACTATCAGTTAGCAGTCAGTGTCCTCCCCTCCCTGTCAGCTAGCTGTAAGTGTACTTCCCTCACTATCAGCTAGCTGTCATTGTCCTTCCCTCTCTATCAGCTAGCTGTCATTGGCAGTGCCCTCCCGATCAACTAGCAGTCAGTGTCAAGGTCCTCCTCATCAGCTAGCTGTCAGTGTCATCCCTTTAACATCAGCTAGCTGTCAGTGTCAGTGCCCTCCCTATTAGCTACCTGTCAGTGTCAGTGTCCTTTCCTCCCTGTCAGCTAGCTGTCAGTGCCCTTCCCTCCCTAACAGCGTCCTCCCCTGCCTATCAGCTATCGGTCAGTGTCAGTGCCCTCCCTATCAGCTAGCTTGCCCTCCCTATCAGCTAGCTGTCTGTGTCCTCCCCTTCCAATCAGTTAGATGTCAGTGCCCTCCCTGTTGCTAGCAGTCAGTGTCCTCCCCTCCTGTCCCCTCCCTATCAACTAGCTGTCAGTGTCTGTGCCCTCCCTTTCAGCTAGCTGTCAGTGTCTGTCCCCTCCCTTTCAGCTAGCTGTCAGTGTCTGTGCCCTCCCTTTCAGCTAGCTGTCAGTGTCTGTGCCCTCCCTTTCAGCTAGCTGTCAGTGTCTGTCCCCTCCCTTTCAGCTAGCTGTCAGTGTCTGTCCCCTCCCTTTCAGCTAGCTGTCAGTGTCTGTGCCCTCCCTTTCAGCTAGCTGTCAGTGTCTGTGCCCTCCCTTTCAGCTAGCTGTCAGTGTCTGTGCCCTCCCTTTCAGCTAGCTGTCAGTGTCTGTGCCCTCCCTTTCAGCTAGCTGTCAGTGTCTGTGCCCTCCCTTTCAGCTAGCTGTCAGTGTCTGTGCCCTCCCTTTCAGCTAGCTGTCAGTGTCTGTGCCCTCCCTTTCAGTTAGCTGTCAGTGTCTGTGCCCTCCCTTTCAGTTAGCTGTCAGTGTCTGTGCCCTCCCTTTCAGCTAGCTGTCAGTGTCTGTGCCCTCCCTTTCATCTGTAAGACAGGAATGAATTAAAATAGGGGCGGCGTTGTCCTCTGGTTGGCACCTTTAAAGAGCGACTGAATGCACCGATTCCGCGTGTTTCTCTTTTGTGCGTTAAGAATATTTCAGTGTTTCAGTGGTTCGATGATGCAGTTACTGATATTTGTCCCCCATGATACACCATAGGAACAAAGCCAGTATCGTGATACACCATAGGAACAAAGCCAGTATCATGATACACCATAGGAACAAAGCCAGTATCATGATACACCATAGGAACAAAGCCAGTATCATGATACACCATAGAAACAAAGCCAGTATCGTGATACACCATAGGAACAAAGCCAGTATCATGATACACCATAGGAACAAAGCCAGTATCATGATACACCATAGAAACAAAGCCAGTATCGTGATACACCATAGGAACAAAGCCAGTATCATGATACACCATAGGAACAAAGCCAGTATCATGATACACCATAGGAACAAAGCCAGTATCATGATACACCATAGGAACAAAGCCAGTATCATGATACACCATAGGAACAAAGCCAGTATCATGATACACCATAGGAACAAAGCCAGTATCATGATACACCATAGGAACAAAGCCAGTATCATGATACACCATAGGAACAAAGCCAGTATCGTGATACACCATAGGAACAAAGCCAGTATCGTGATACACCATAGGAACAAAGCCAGTATCATGATACACCATAGAAACAAAGCCAGTATCGTGATACACCATAGGAACAAAGCCAGTATCATGATACACCATAGGAACAAAGCCAGTATCATGATACACCATAGGAACAAAGCCAGTATCATGATACACCATAGGAACAAAGCCAGTATCATGATACACCATAGGAACAAAGCCAGTATCATGATACACCATAGGAACAAAGCCAGTATCATGATACACCATAGGAACAAAGCCAGTATCATGATACACCATAGGAACAAAGCCAGTATCATGATACACCATAGGAACAAAGCCAGTATCACTTTCTCAAAATAGTCAGAATGAATCCAAGATAACGTAAGAAATCTGTAATCAATTTAGAAATGTTTGCATAGGAGGTTTTAGTGGTGCAATTTTACTGTCAGTGTCCTTCCCTCCCTATCAGCTAGCTGTCAGTGTCCTCCCCTCCCTATCAGCTAGCTGTCAGTGTCCTTCCTCCCTATCAGCTAGCTGTCAGTGTCCAGAATGAATCCAAGATAACGTAAGAAATCTGTAATAAATTTAGAAATGTTTGCATAGGAGGTTTTAGTGGTGCAATTTTACATTTAGGTAAGGTGTGGGACGTGTTGTCTTCTGTAAACAAAGTCAAATCTTCTGCGTTGCTGGTCTTTTTCTCTCACTGTCTGTATGTTCTGCAGTAGGATGAGTGCCCATGTCACTTGTATTCCCATTCACTACAAATATACAGGCGTCCTTCCTAACTTAGTTGCTGGAGAGGAAGGAAACCACTTAAAACAGTTACTGAGTTGAATGGCTGTGATAGGAGAAAACAGGATGGATTAACAACATTGTAGTTACTCCACAATACTAACCTAAATGACAGAGTGAAAAGAAGGAAGCCTGTACAGAATAAAAATATTCCAAAACATGCATCCTGTTTGCAATAAGGCACTAAAATAAAACAGCCAAAAATGTGGCAAATAAATTAACTTTATGTCCTGAATTATTTTTTTATTTTTTTTATTTAACCTTTATTTAACCAGGAAGGACTCATTGAGATTTGAAATATATTTTTCAAGTGCATCCTGGTCATTACACAACTACAGACAGACAACATGAAGAACTACAAGTAATCTGGTAAAAAACACAGGAGTATAACAACATCAAAGCAAGTTAAAAACATTGACAGGTCAAGGAATCAGCCTCAACATCCTTCATCAGTGATTTAAAAACACCAATCAGGACAAGTTCTTCCAGTTCTTCCCGTTTAAAAGCATGTTGTAAGGCGTTCCAAGCAGATGGCACAGAGAACATAAAATCCCTGTTACCAAATTCAGTTTGGACATTTGGAACAGTTAGCAGGATAAAGTCCTGCGAACGAAGGGTGTACCCACCACATTTCTGAAGAATAAAAATGCCCAGATAAAATGGTAGTACACCCAAAATGGCGTTGTAAATAAAAGTCTACCAGTGACTGAGCCTACGTGTGACTAGAGGCCAGCCAACCCTGGTATATAAAGTGCAATAAAGGTTTAGCAGTTTAAAATAAATCTCAATGCTCCATGATAAAGGGGGTCAATTGATCTGAAACACTGAGCGGAAGCATTCATATATAAAATATCACCATAGTCTAGTATGGGCATAAATGTAGCTGATACTAGCCTCTGGCTTCAAAAGAAAAACAGGCCTTATTCCTAAAATAAAATCCCAACTTCAGCTTCAATTTTTTGGTCAGTTGTTGAATATGCAATTTAAAAGAGAGGCTGTCATCAATTACAATTCCAGGATATTTCTATGAGCCTCAGCCTCATTGCCCTGACGGGTAGTAAGAGGTCAAAGGTTCAGAGGTCTATTTCTTACTTTAGAAAACACCATTAGTTTAGTTTTGTCAGCATTGAGGATAAGCTTCAATTGACACAAAGTATGTTGAACAGTATAAAATGCAGTTCTGTTCTGGAAAGCTTTTGTGAGAGACGAGTATATAAAGCCTTGTGTTTGTGGCAAATCCAACACAACACATTATTGAGTACCACTCTTCATGTTTTCAAGCATGGTGGTGGCTGCATCATGTTATGGGTATGCTTGTGATCAGCAAGGACTAGGGAGTTTTTTTTTTGTATAAAAAGAAACTGATTCCGTCTGCTTTCCACCAGACACTGGGAGATTAATTCACCTTTCAGCAGGACAATAACCTAAAACACAAGGCCAAATATACACTGGAGTTGCTTAGCAAGAAGACAGTGAATGTTCCTGAGTGGCCAAGTTACAATTTTGACTTAAATCGTCTTGAAAAACTATGGCAAGACTTGAAAATGGCTGACTAGCAATGAATTTCTTTCATAAAGATGTGCAAATATTGTACAATCCAGGTGTTCAAACCGCTTAGAGACTTACTGGACAATCGCTGCCAAAGGCGATTCTAAAAATAGATATTTCTGTATTTCATTTTCAATAAATTTGCTAAAAAATCTAAAAACATGTTTTCACTTTGTCATTATGGGGTATTGTGTGTTGGGTGAGGAAAACATTTGTTTTATTACATTTTGAATTCAGGCTGTAACAAAATTTGGAATAAGTTAAGGAGTATGAATACTTTCTAAAGGCAGTGTATATGGGCACAATTACAGTATCTCCTTGTCTCTCCCTTCCCTCCAGGATCATGGGTCTGTATGCCTCCGTGGTGCTCGTCATCGGTAAGTTTGTCCGTGAGTTCTTCAGCGGTATATCCCACACCATAATGTTCGAGGAGTTGCCCAACGTGGACCGCATCCTGAAGCTGTGTACCGACATCTTCCTGGTCCGAGAGACAGGAGAGCTGGACCTGGAGGAAGACATGTATGCTAAACTCATCTTCCTCTATCGCTCGCCTGAGACTATGATCAAATGGACCAGGGAAAAGACTCAGTGAGCCTGGCTGTAAAGTTATCCCTCAATGTGGATAGAAGTTTAAAAGTGTTAACCTCCAACTGGTCTGTGGATACTTAACTAGCACTAGTTCCTGGGATGTTGAAGTTATTGACGGATTCGACCAGTCCAGACAGACAGTTTGCTGACACCTTAGCTGATAGGGGGGTAGGACACTGTTAGTAGTTTTTATGACCAAAGCCTGTAGCAAAAAAAATAAGAAGTTAAGAAATTTCATTTCAGCAAGCCATGACACCGGCCATCTCAGATTGTTCTGAAATAGTGTCTGTAGTTAGAAAAAGATAATGTAAACATTCCTGCAACATTATGTTGTTGAAAGACAATTTTAACTAATTGATTGCACACAAATCGTCCATTTCTAACTATAGGATTCATATAACATTAAATATAATACCAAAAGTCCGATTTGGACCAAACCACTTATTTGTTTTGTAATTTTCTTGTATGGGGGGGGGGGGGGGGGTTACAGGCACAACATTCATGTAAATTTACACACCTAGTTCATACCACATCTACGCGCAGCCCAACATCTACCCCAACTCCCCATCCCATACCCCCAGCCCAACATCTACCCCAACTCCCCATCCCATACCCCCAGCCCAACATCTACCCCAACTCCCCATCCCATACCCCCAGCCCAACATCTACCCCAACTCCCCATCCCATACCCCCAGCCCAACATCTACCCCAAATACCCATCCCATACCCCCAGCCCAACATCTACCCCAACTCCCCATCCCATACCCCCAGCCCAACATCTACCCCAACTCCCCATCCCATACCCCCAGCCCAACATCTACCCCAACTCCCCATCCCATACCCCCAGCCCAACATCTACCCCAACTACCCATCCCATACCCCCAGCCCAACATCTACCCCAACTCCCCATCCCATACCCCCAGCCAAACATCTACCCCAACTCCCCATCCCATACCCCCAGCCCAACATCTACCCCAACTCCCCATCCCATACCCCCAGCCAAACATCTACCCCAACTCCCCATCCCATACCCCCAGCCAAACATCTACCCCAACTCCCCATCCCATACCCCCAGCCCAACATCTACCCCAACTCCCCATCCCATACCCCCAGCCCAACATCTACCCAACATAATTTGTGTTCATGGAGAGAGATTTGGGCTCCTAGCAAGCTGGCTTCCTCTATTGAGAGATGAGGAGTTCTTCTATCTTTTAAAAACGACTTCATCTGGATTGGTGTAGGTTTACAATCAGAGATGTGCAATTCTTTATAGAAACGGGAGCATCTTTGGTTGATTCATTTGGGTTCTGATAGTAATTCAGATTCAGTAGTTGCATTATCCGCTAATTGATCATGACTGTGTAGCTTGTTGGCCAGTAGAAGACTGGGTCGATTACCATGAAAGTAATGGTTGAGTCTAACTCCATGGATGGAAAACTATACTTTTCAATATATTTAGTTCTGTTTTGACTGAAGAGAGCAGTCGCTTCCTGGTCTGAAACAAGTGTTTCTATCATTAACAACTTTTCCAACTCTGATACCTTCTTTAATTGTGATTTATTCAGTCCAGATGCAAATACAGTTGCATTATATTTAATAAAACCTTTAATGGCTTCCCATAACATCTGAGGATCATCGAATGAATTAATCTTAATCATTATGAATTAATTCAATTCAAATTGGTCACAGAAAGTAGGATTTTGTAGTAAGGAAACATCACAGCGGCATCTTGTGAACAAACCATTTCTTATCAATGACTAAGACGTGAGGAATCCAAATAAACGGTTACAATTATATAAAATATAGTTTATTCATGCTATGTAATGTATTGCTTTTCCTCATGATAAAAATAAATGGTGTGGTCATACAAATACAATTATGTCCTCCATGAAAGCAATTCAAACACACAAACTGAACTGTACCTCTCAGGGAACCATTCCTGGTGAAAAGCAAACCATTAGGCTACAGCTGTTTCAATGTTATGGTCTCTAATGGTCTCCAAATACACCCTCTATAGTCTTTTGCAATGATAATGGTATTGGGTTTAATGGTAAATGTCACTAATCAAACAGCATATATAGATGAATAAAACAGTGAGGCGGAAACAGCCAGAACGTTCACACTAATTGATGAAGAGTCTTCGATGGCTAATTTCCAAATTCACTGAGAATACATTACATATGATGAAGAATACTACAAGCCACAGCTTCATAATACTTGTCGAACATAGAGAACGGATACTGGATAACGGCCTTTGGTGTGGGCTTGGTGTGGGGTTTAGTGGGTCCGTGGGTTGCTTTTGACCATTTATTTGGATTTCCTCACTTCCTAAATAATTTCTAAGAAGAAGTTTTGTCCTATATTTATTGAATATTGGATGAATCCTATACATTTAAAATGGCCAATTTGGGTGCACTTAATTAGCTTCATTCAAATAATCTTTCAACAAATATATGTTTCAGGAATGCTAATATCTGTTTCTAACTACAGAAACAATTTCTGGGAAATCTGAGATGTTGGGTGTCATTCTTTCTTGTGCTTTTTGAGGTGGAATACTTAGAACACAACACCACTGGACAATAATGTGACTTAGAACACAACACCACTGGACAATAACGTGACTTAGAACACAACACCACTGGATAATAAAGTGACTTAGAACATAACACTACTGGACAATAACGTGACTTAGAACACAACACCACTTGATAATAAAGTGACTTAGAACACAACACTACTGGACAATAACGTGACTTAGAACACAACACCACTGGATAATAAAGTGACTTAGAACACAACACTACTGGACAATAACGTGACTTAGAACACAACACCACTGGACAATAACGTGACTTAGAACACAACACCACTGGACAATAATGTGACTTAGAACACAACACCACTGGACAATAATGTGACTTAGAACACAACACCACTGGACAATAACGTGACTTAGAACACAACACTACTGGACAATAACGTGACTTAGAACACAACACCACTGGACAATAACGTGACTTAGAACACAACACCACTGGACAATAATGTGACTTAGAACACAACACTACTGGACAATAACGTGACTTAGAACACAACACCACTGGACAATAACGTGACTTAGAACACAACACCACTGGACAATAACGTGACTTAGAACACAACACCACTGGACAATAACGTGACTTAGAACACAACACCACTGGACAATAACGTGACTTAGAACACAACACCACTGGACAATAACGTGACTTAGAACACAACACTACTGGACAATAACGTGACTTAGAACACAACACCACTGGACAATAATGTGACTTAGAACACAACACCACTGGACAATAACGTGACTTAGAACACAACACTACTGGACAATAACGTGACTTAGAACACAACACTACTGGACAATAACGTGACTTATAACACAACACTACTGGACAATAACGTGACTTATAACACAACACTACTGGACAATAACGTAAATTAGAACACAACACCACTGGACAATAACGTGACTTAGAACACAACACCACTGGACAATAACGTGACTTAGAACACAACACTACTGGACAATAACGTGACTTAGAACACAACACTACTGGACAATAACGTGACTTAGAACACAACACTACTGGACAATAACGTGACTTAGAACACAACACTACTGGACAATAAAGTGACTTAGAACACAACACCACTGGACAATAACGTGACTTAGAACACAACACTACTGGACAATAACGTGACTTAGAACACAACACTACTGGACAATAACGTGACTTAGAACACAACACTACTGGACAATAAAGTGACTTAGAACACAACACCACTGGACAATAACGTGACTTAGAACACAACACTACTGGACAATAACGTGACTTAGAACACAACACTACTGGACAATAACGTGACTTAGAACACAACACCACTGGACAATAACGTGACTTAGAACACAACACCACTGGACAATAATATGACTTAGAACACAACACTACTGGACAATAACGTGACTGAGGCCTCAAGAGAGTTGGGACAAAGAACATGGTCTTCTCTGATCACACATGGGATGTGTGACTACTGCTCTGACCTGACTACCCTACTGTAGACCAATGTCCTGTTAGACTACAGTAACTTCCTCCCTGTCCCGGTCTCGTTCCTAGTTGTCTTTGTTGACAGCAATGTGGATTATACAGGTCAGTGTTTTCATTAAAAAGGGCTTCTCACCAATGGACGATGACCATGACAAGGAACTTACAGGATTGGTCCGTTCAGATTTCCAACCTTTTCCCAATTGGAGCTCCTGGATTGTGGGGTTGTGCAATATTATAGAGCTCTTCAATTCCAACTCTTAGACAGACATTTTGAAGTATGTTGTCATGGTTATGTACGAGGCAGCTTCTAACCAAGACTATAGCCGATTGCGCCATCTGAGGCTGTAAGGCAGAGAGCTACTTAAATGCATTATTCTACAATCTATACATGCCTTATTTAGTTTGTTTGTATGAGCAACTAAACCTGTGTTTATCGGATATGATCTCTCTCAGGAAAAGACAAGAGTTGTTGTTTCATCATGAAGAGGTTCATCTTATTCATTGTGATGTCTAGAACAGAAACATTCACATGTTATTATGTTATTGAAGGTTGATTTAATGACTTTTAAGATCAGAAAAAGATCATTAAATATAATAAAAGGCATGAAATGTTAAAGCTAGAGGTCACAGGAGACTGTGATGGATTCATGGTTGTTAACTTGAGATGGATCCATTTGCTAGTGTGCTTATTGACCAAGGGACAACAACTAGACTGTATAGAACTGAGAAGATGAACATGTGGCCTCCTGTCTGTGTCTGCAGAGGCAGATATTATGGCTAGAAATAGATGGAGGTCAAAGGTTGACATTTTTGGAACAATATTGGGTTACAGGTTATGTTTAGGCTGTTAAGGATACAGGTTATGTTTAGGCTGTTAAGGATACAGGTTATGTTTAGGCTGTTCAGGATAAAGGTTATGTTTAGGCTATTCAGGATACAGGTTATGTTTAGGCTGTTCAGGATACAGGTTATGTTTAGGCTGTTCAGGATACAGGTTATGTTTAGGCTGTTCAGGATACAGGTTATGTTTAGGCTGTTCAGGATACAGGTTATGTTTAGGCTGTTAAGGATACAGGTTATGTTTAGGCTGTTAAGGATACAGGTTATGTTTATGCTGTTAAGGATACAGGTTATGTTTAGGCTGTTCAGGATACAGGTTATGTTTAGGCTGTTTAGAATGCGGATTATGTTTAGGCTGTTCGGGATACAGGTTATGTTGGATACAGGTTATGTTTAGGCTGTTCAGAATACAGGTTATGTTTAGGCTGTTCAGGATACAGGTTATGTTTAGGCTGTTTAGAATGCAGGTTATGTTTAGGCTGTTCAGGATACAGGTTATGTATAGGCTGTTCAGAATACAGGTTATGTATAGGCTGTTCAGAATACAGGTTATGTATAGGCTGTTCAGAATACAGGTTATGTTTAGGCTGTTCAGGCTACAGGTTATGTTTAGGCTGTTTAGGATACAGGTTATGTTTAGGCTGTTCAGGATACAGGTTATGTTTAGGCTGTTTAGAATGCAGGTTATGTTTAGGCTGTTCGGGATACATGTTATGTTGGATACAGGTTATGTTTAGGCTGTTCAGAATACAGGTTATGTTTAGGCTGTTCAGGATACAGGTTATGTTTAGGCTGTTCAGGATACAGGTTATGTTTAGGCTGTTTAGAATGCAGGTTATGTTTAGGCTGTGCAGGATACAGGTTATGTATAGGCTGTTCAGAATGCAGGTTATGTTTAGGCTGTTCAGGATACAGGTTATGTTTAGGCTGTTCAGGATACAGGTTATGTTTAGGCTGTTCAGAATACAGGTTATGTTTAGGCTGTTTAGAATGCAGGTTATGTGTAGGCTGTTCAGGATACAGGTTATGTTTAGGCTGTTCAGTATACAGGTTATGTTTAGGCTGTTCAGGATAAAGGTTATGTTTAGGCTGTTTAGAATGCAGGTTATGTTTAGGCTGTTCAGGATACAGGTTATGTTTAGGCTGTTCAGTATACAGGTTATGTTTAGGCTGTTCAGGATAAAGGTTATGTTTAGGCTGTTCAGGATACAGGTTATGTTTAGGCTGTTCAGAATACAGGTTATGTTTAGGCTGTTCAGAATACAGGTTATGTTTAGGCTGTTCAGGATACAGGTTATGTTTAGGCTGTTCAGGATACAGGTTATGTTTAGGCTGTTAAGGATACAGGTTATGTTTAGGCTGTTAAGGATACAGGTTATGTTTATGCTGTTAAGGATACAGGTTATGTTTAGGCTGTTCAGGATACAGGTTATGTTTAGGCTGTTTAGAATGCGGATTATGTTTAGGCTGTTCGGGATACAGGTTATGTTGGATACAGGTTATGTTTAGGCTGTTCAGAATACAGGTTATGTTTAGGCTGTTCAGGATACAGGTTATGTTTAGGCTGTTTAGAATGCAGGTTATGTTTAGGCTGTTCAGGATACAGGTTATGTATAGGCTGTTCAGAATACAGGTTATGTATAGGCTGTTCAGAATACAGGTTATGTATAGGCTGTTCAGAATACAGGTTATGTTTAGGCTGTTCAGGCTACAGGTTATGTTTAGGCTGTTTAGGATACAGGTTATGTTTAGGCTGTTCAGGATACAGGTTATGTTTAGGCTGTTTAGAATGCAGGTTATGTTTAGGCTGTTCGGGATACATGTTATGTTGGATACAGGTTATGTTTAGGCTGTTCAGAATACAGGTTATGTTTAGGCTGTTCAGGATACAGGTTATGTTTAGGCTGTTCAGGATACAGGTTATGTTTAGGCTGTTTAGAATGCAGGTTATGTTTAGGCTGTGCAGGATACAGGTTATGTATAGGCTGTTCAGAATGCAGGTTATGTTTAGGCTGTTCAGGATACAGGTTATGTTTAGGCTGTTCAGGATACAGGTTATGTTTAGGCTGTTCAGAATACAGGTTATGTTTAGGCTGTTTAGAATGCAGGTTATGTGTAGGCTGTTCAGGATACAGGTTATGTTTAGGCTGTTCAGTATACAGGTTATGTTTAGGCTGTTCAGGATAAAGGTTATGTTTAGGCTGTTTAGAATGCAGGTTATGTTTAGGCTGTTCAGGATACAGGTTATGTTTAGGCTGTTCAGTATACAGGTTATGTTTAGGCTGTTCAGGATAAAGGTTATGTTTAGGCTGTTCAGGATACAGGTTATGTTTAGGCTGTTCAGAATACAGGTTATGTTTAGGCTGTTCAGAATACAGGTTATGTTTAGGCTGTTCAGAATACAGGTTATGTTTAGGCTGTTCAGGATGCAGGATATGTTTAGGCTGTTTAGAATGCAGGATATGTTTAGGCTGTTCAGGATACAGGTTATGTTTAGGCTGTTCAGGATACAGGTTATGTTTAGGCTGTTCAGAATACAGGTTATGTTTAGGCTGTTCAGGATACAGGTTATGTTTAGGCTGTTTAGAATGCAGGATATGTTTAGGCTGTTCAGGATACAGGTTATGTTTAGGCTGTTCAGGATACAGGTTATGTTTAGGCTGTTCAGGATACAGGTTATGTTTAGGATACAGGTTATGTTCAGGATACAGGTTATGTTCACAATTAATGGGTTATGTTATTATGCTGGTCTATTCGACTCGAAGGACCAATTTACCTGAGAGGAAACTTAGTTGATATTTTCCCGTTTGAGCAGAGCCCAGGGTAGGGGGCAGGTTTTGACGTTTTGAATCAGGGTATCATGAAGCTACTGGACTGAAGCATTCTCATGGACACTGGTGATGGACATAATCCATTTTGTTTTTCAACTTCTTCCACCGTTTGTAGAAGTCCCACCTCATGTACAGAACGACTTCAGTATGACTTCCACTCAACCAAGTATTACTTGGCAGTTTCAGCAACAGAAGAGGAGGAGCGGCAAAAAAAAAGGATGGAGAAAATAGAAAATAACCCATTCATAGAAAACGTAGGAAATAAACCATTCATAGAAAACGTAGGAAATAACCCATTCATAGAAAACGTAGGAAATAACCCATTCATAGAAAACGTAGGAAATAACCCATTCATAGAAAATATAACCAGTGTTTGGACCTTTGGTCTGAGCTATACATTAGAGGACATTGTAGCATGAAAGAAAACAAAGTATTATTGTCATGAGGGATTTATTACATACATAGCAGTTTAAGGGAGGGAGGGAGAAGTGAACTGTCATGTTGGCTGTATGTTTTAGAAGGAGTTTTAAAGGAGCTATATGTTTAACGTTTTAATGGTCCATAATGGAAATATGATATTGGTTACGGTCCACAAATAAAACAAAATGAAAGGTCAACTTTTCAAAAGGTTAAGTTTGTTTTTTTGCCCTTTTATTTTGAGAAGGTCCAACCCAGTATTATGTTGACTAAATATAGATAGAGAAATCATGAATGATTATGAATTGTTGGTTATGTCTTTTTTAAATAAGCCATTATAAATGCTTTATAAATGTTGATGCTTCGTAATGCTTGTAAATGTTTATAAATGCTTGATTTAGCAAAATCCAGTTTTCACTACCATCTTCGAGATGGAGAGTATTCAATTCAACATGACTCAGTCACAAGGTAAGAGATTGATCCCATTTATTTTCCACTGATGTCCAAATGTGGCTAAGGCACAGATACAGAACACTCTTATTGGGAGGAACATCAGAGAAGCAGAACTAGTGTGCATTAAGACCAGAGAGGCTAAAGGACATCCCTTAACAGAAGGAGAGGACAAAGACCAGAGAGGCTAAAGGACATCCCTGTCACGGTGCGTAGTATTTAAGGGACGGTAAACGGAGCGCTGGTGAAGTGTCATCCTTTTTATTTTAAATGAGCTGTATTCACGAAGCATTCAAAATAACAAAGGAGAGTGAAACAAACTAACTATAAACACACTACAAAACAAAAACACAGTGACTTACTGGCTGAGCTGCTGGCAGTGCAGACAATCAGGAACAATGATCCACACACAGGTGGATTTGTGCAGATCTTAAATACTATCCCCAATCAGAGACAACGCTATACAGCTGTCTCTGATTGGGGATGATAATCTCCCTAATAGAAGTGTGAGGACTTGGTTGTGTGCCTCTCAACCTCCCCTAGGTGGGGGTAAGAGGCCTTATCACAACGAAGCCCTCACAGTACCCCCCCCCTAAGGTGCGGACTCCCGACCGCACACATACAATCCCCCCTCTCCTGAAAGAAAAAATGTCCAAAACTAGGGGGGACATGGCGGGGTACTGAGGTGGTTGCTGGTGGGGGCTCCGGTTCCGGTTCCGGGCGTGGCACAGGCTGTGAGAGTAGCTTTCCTCCTACCTCTCCGTTGCACGCCCGGTCCGGTCCGGACCCCGGCGCGGTGGTTCCCCCCTCAGTACTCCCGCCATTCACCAAGTCCTGTCTGGACCCTGGTGCGGGAGCCCTCGACCCTGGAGAGGGGCTGACAACCGGCCCCGGACTGGGCACCGGTGGAGCGGACTGCTCCGTCATTGGAGCGACGTAGACGACCGGCCCCGGACTGGGCACCGGTGGAGCGGACTGCTCCGTCAATGGAGCGACGTAGACGACCGGCCCCGGACTGGGCACCGGTGGAGCGGACTGCTCCGGCACTGGAGCGACGCAGACGACCGGCCCCGGACTGGGCACCGGTGGAGCGGACTGCTCCGGCACTGGAGCGAAGCAGACGACCGGCCCTGGACTGGGCACCGGTGGAGGAGGCTCCAGGCCTTGAGCTGTGGCTGGAGGCTCCGGGCTGCTGACCTTCGCTGGAGGTGGCGGAACGCTGACCTTCGCTGGAGGTGGCGGAACGCTGACCTTCGCTGGAGGTGGCGGAACGCTGACCTTCGCTGGAGGTGGCGGAACGCTGACCTTCGCTGGAGGTGGCGGAACGCTGACCTTCGCTGGAGGTGGCGGGGCGCTGACCTTCGCTGGGGGTGGCGGGGCGCTGACCTTCGCTGGAGGTGGCGGGGCGCTGACCTTCGCTGGAGGTGGCGGGGCGCTGACCTTCGCTGGAGGTGGCGGGGCGCTGACCTTCGCTGGAGGTGGCGTGGCGCTGACCTTCGCTGGAGGCCTCGGGCTGCTCACCTTCGCTGGAGGCCTCGGGCTGCTGACCTTCGCTGGAGGCCTCGGGCTGCTGACCTTCGCTGGAGGCCTCGGGCTGCTGACCTTCGCTGGAGGCCTCGGGCTGCTGACCTTCGCTGGAGGCCTCGGGCTGCTGACCTTCGCTGGAGGCCTCGGGCTGCTGACCTTCGCTGGAGGCCTCGGGCTGCTGACCTTCGCTGGAGGCCTCGGGCTGCTGACCTTCGCTGGAGGCCTCGGGCTGCTGACCTTCGCTGGAGGCCTCGGGCTGCTGACCTTCGCTGGAGGCCTCGGGCTGCTGACCTTCACTGGAGGCCTCGGGCTGCTGACCTTCACTGGAGGCCTCGGGCTGCTGACCTTCACTGGAGGCCTCGGGCTGCTGACCTTCTCTGGGGGTCTCGGGCTGCTGACCTTCTCTGGGGGTCTCGGGCTGCTGACCTTCACCGGAGGCCTCGGGCTGCTGACCTTCACAGGAGGCCTCGGGCTGCTGACCTTCACAGGAGGCCTCGGGCTGCTGACCTTCACAGGAGGCCTCGGGCTGCTGACCTTCACAGGAGGCCTCGGGCTGCTGACTTTCACAGGAGGCCTCGGGCTGCTGACCTTCTCCGGAGGTCTCGGGCTGCTGACCTTCTCCGGAGGTCTCGGGCTGCTGACCTTCACAGGAGGCCTCAGGCTGCTGACCTTTACAGGAGGCCTCAGGCTGCTGACCGTCACAGGAGGCCTCGGGCTGCTGACCTTCTCCGGAGGTCTCGGGCTGCTGACCTTCACAGGAGGCCTCAGGCTGCTGACCTTTACAGGAGACCTCAGGCTGCTGACCGTCACAGGAGGCCTCGGGCTGCTGACCTTCTCCGGAGACCTCAGGCTGGATGCCGTGCCCACCCTGGGCACCGACGCAGAGGTGGTCTTCAGCCCTGCAGCTGGTCTGGCTGTCGGCCCCAGACTGGGCACCGACACGCTATGGAGCTCCTGCTCCACAGCGGGACTGAACGTCGTGCCCACCCTGGGCACCGACGCAGAGATGGTTCCCAGCCCTCTGGTGGGGCTGGCTGTCGGCCCCAGACTGGGCACCGACACGCTATGGAGCTCCTGCTCCACAGCGGGACTGAACGTCGTGCCCACCCTGGGCACCGACGCAGAGATGGTTCCCAGCCCTCTGGTGGGGCTGGCTGTCGGCCCCAGACTGGGCACCGACACGCTATGGAGCTCCTGCTCCACAGCGGGACTGAACGTCGTGCCCACCCTGGGCACCGACGCAGAGATGGTTCCCAGCCCTCTGGTGGGGCTGGCTGTCGGCCCCAGACTGGGCACCGACACGCTATGGAGCTCCTGCTCCACAGCGGGGCTGAACGTCGTGCCCACCCTGGGCACCGACGCAGAGATGGTTCCCAGCCCTCTGGTGGGGCTGGCTGTCGGCCCCAGACTGGGCACCGACACGCTATGGAGCTCCTGCTCCACAGCGGGGCTGAACGTCGTGCCCACCCTGGGCACCGACGCAGAGATGGTTTCCAGCCCTCTGGTGGGGCTGGCTGTCGGCCCCAGACTGGGCACCGACACGCTATGGAGCTCCTGCTCCACAGCGGGGCTGAACGTCGTGCCCACCCTGGGCACCGACGCAGAGATGGTTTCCAGCCCTCTGGTTGGGCTGGCTGTCGGCCCCAGACTGGGCACCGACGCGCTATGGAGCTCCTGCTCCACAGCGGGACTGAACGTTGTGCCCACCCTGGGCACCGACGCAGAGATGGTATCCAGCCCTGTGGTTGGGCTGGCTGTCGGCCCCAGACTGGGCACCGACGCGCTATGGAGCTCCTGCTCCACAGCGGGGCTGAACGTCGTGCCCACCCTGGGCACCGACGCAGAGAGGGTTTCCAGCCCTCTGGTTGGGCTGGCTGTCGGCCCCAGGCTGGGCACCGACGCGCTATGGAGCTCCAGCTCCACAGCGGGACTGAACGTCGTGCCCACCCTGGGCACCGACGCAGAGATGGTTTCCAGCCCTGTGGTTGGGCTGGCTGTCGGCCCCAGACTGGGCACCGACGTGCTATGGAGCTCCAGCTCCACAGCGGGACTGAACGTCGTGCCCACTCTGGGCACCGACGCAGAGATGGTCTCCAACCACAGAGCTGTGCTGGCGACCGTCGTTGTAACCTCCGTGCGAGGAGTAGGCACGGGGCGTACAGGACTGGGGAAACGCACCAGTGGTCTGATGCGAGGCGCTGGCACGGGTCGCGCCGGGCTGGGGAAACGCACCGTTTGGCTAGTGCGTTTAGCTGGCACAGGTCGTACCGGGCTGGGGAAACGCACTGTTGGGTTGTTGCGTTTAGCTGGCACGGGTCGCGCCGGGCTGGGGAAACGCACCGTTTGGCTGGTGCGCGGAGCAGGCGCGGGCCGTACCGGGCTGGGGAAACGCACCGTTGGCTGGGTGCGTTTAGCTGGTACGGGTCGCACCGGGCTAGTGTTGCGCACCGATGGTTTGGTGCGCTGAGTCGGTCTCCTCCTCCTCCGACTCTGGACCGGCGCTGGAGGCACCGGACTGGGAACTGGCGCTGGAGCACGACTGTCCCTGTCGTGCCTACTCCACCGCCAATCCCCATCCTGTGAGGGTTCTTCCGGGAACCCCCACGAGTGAGGGAACAGAAGCACATCGTCGTCGTCTTCCTCCGACTCCTCTCTGTACTCCTGCTCCCATGGCTGTAGGGGCTCCTCCTGGAACCCCCACGAGTGCAGTGGTCGGGGCTCTTCTCCCTCGATCCCCGACCACCCCCATAGCCCCCCCCCAAAATCAGTTTGAGGGGTTTTCTGGGCTCCAGGCTGGTCCTCAACTCTAGCCCGGTGACGTGTCCTCCGTCTCCGGCGCCTCGGCTGCTCCGGACCCCAGCCTTCCTCCACCGAGCGATAATAAGAGTGTTGGTATGGGAAAAATTACCGAGGAGGATATCTCCTAAAGTAATCCCCCGTTGCGTCCCAGGGTGGTGGATCATTCTGTCACGGTGCGTAGTATTTAAGGGACGGTAAACGGAGCGCTGGTGAAGTGTCATCCTTTTTATTTTAAATGAGCTGTATTCACGAAGCATTCAAAATAACAAAGGAGAGTGAAACAAACTAACTATAAACACACTACAAAACAAAAACACAGTGACTTACTGGCTGAGCTGCTGGCAGTGCAGACAATCAGGAACAATGATCCACACACAGGTGGATTTGTGCAGATCTTAAATACTATCTCCAATCAGAGACAACGCTATACAGCTGTCTCTGATTGGGGATGATAATCTCCCTAATAGAAGTGTGAGGACTTGGTTGTGTGCCTCTCAACCTCCCCTAGGTGGGGGGTAAGAGGCCTTATCACAACCAAGCCCTCACAATCCCATAACAGAAGGAGAAGACAAAGACCAGAGAGGCTAAAGGACATCCCATAACAGAAGGAGAGGACGATCTAACCCTCTCATTAAATATACATAAAGCCTTAAGAAGCTTTCACGTCCATTAGAAGACCCTTCCTTTCCAAGTAACATTTCTGGAAGACCGATCTTAGAACTGCGTCAATTACTCTCAGGCTCCGTCCCAAATGCACCCTATTCCTAAAATAGTGCACTATGTCGGTAATAGGGTGCCATTAGGGACACAACCTGTCTCGTTAAAACATGGTCTCTTCATCATTTAGTATCCTCTTTAGATCCAATCAACAACCGTATTGTATGTACAGAGAACACATCAACAACATGACACTGACCGTAACCACAGTATTGTCCATAAAAATAACATCAAATTGATCAGAAATACAGTGTAGACATTGTTAATGTTGTAAGTGACTATTGTAGCTGGAAATGGCAGATTTTTTATGGAATATTTTATCAAAGGGTTGCAGAGGCCCATTATCAGCAACCACCACTCCTGTGTTCCAATGTCACGTTGTGTTAGCTAATCCAAGTTTATCATTTTAAAAGGCTAATTGATCATTAGAAAACCCTTTTGTAAGTATGTTAGCACAGCTGAAAACTGTTGTGCTGATTAAAGAAGCAATAAAACTGGCCTTCTTTAGACTAGTTGAGAATCTGGAGCATCTGCATTTGTGGGTTTGATTACAGGCTAAAAATGGCCAGAAACAAAGAACTTTCTTCTGAAACTCGTCAGTCTATTCTTGTTCTGAGAAATGAAGGCTATTCCATGCGAGAAAAACCAAAGAAACTGAAGATCTACTCCCTTCACAGAACAGCGCAAACTGGCTCTAACCAGAATAGAAAGTCTCCTCTTCACTGTTGACGTTGAGACTGGTGTTTTGCTGGTACTATTTAATGAAGCTGCCAGTTGAGGACTTGTGAGGCGTCTGTTTCTCAAACTAGACACTCTAATGTACTTGTCCTCTTGCTCAGTTGTGCACCGGGGCCTCCCACTCCTCTTTCTATTATGGTTAGACTGACCAGTCACTACAATATAAACTATAAGACTGACCAGTCACTACAATATAAACCAGTCACTACAATATAAACCATTCACTACAATATAAACTATAAGACTGACCAGTCACTACAATATAAACTATAAGACTGACCAGTCACTACAATATAAACCAGTCACTACAATATAAACCATAAGACTGACCAGTCACTACAATATAAACCAGTCACTACAATATAAACCAGTCACTACAATATAAACCAGTCACTACAATATAAACCAGTCACTACAATATAAACTATAAGACTGACCAGTCACTACAATATAAACCAGTCACTACAATATAAACCAGTCACTACAATATAAACCAGTCACTACAATATAAACTATAAGACTGACCAGTCACTACAATATAAACTATAAGACTGACCAGTCACTGCAATATAAACTATAAGACTGACCAGTCACTGCAATATAAACTATAAGACTGACCAGTCACTACAATATAAACCAGTCACTACAATATAAACCAGTCACTACAATATAAACCATAAGACTGACCAGTCACTACAATATAAACCAGTCACTACAATATAAACCAGTCACTACAATATAAACCATAAGACTGACCAGTCACTACAATATAAACCAGTCGCTACAATATAAACCAGTCACTACAATATAAACCAGTCACTATAATATAAACCAGTCACTACAATATAGACAATATATTCAGATTTGTTTCAATCTGTACACATTCCTACAACAACTGCACCATGTACAGTTTAAAGAGAATTGCACATGATCTACAAAATAAGAACATGGAAGATATGTCCAATCTGAACACACAGGTGATATGTTGTTGTTGAATAAAACTATAGACCTAAATCAAACTATAAAGATGTAGAAAAGTCCCTTTCTATGACATGGAACACCATCTTAGTATTTTGGAAAAGGACATACTGTATATCAAACAAGTTGGACCCACATATAGGAAGGGTTTAATCTGTCCCTGATGGACCAACCTATAGGAAGGGTTTAATCTGTCCCTGATGGACCAACCTATAGGAAGGGTTTAATCTGTCCCTGATGGACCCACCTATAGGAAGGGTTTAATCTGTCCCTGATGGACCCACCTATAGGAAGGGTTTAATCTGTCCCTGATGGACCCACCTATAGGAAGGGTTTAATCTGTCCCTGATGGACCCACCTATAGGAAGAGTTTAATCTGTCCCTGATGAACCAACCTATAGGAAGGGTTTAATCTGTCCCTGATGGACCCACCTATAGGAAGGGTTTAATCTGTCCCTGATGGACCCACCTATAGGAAGGGTTTAATCTGTCCCTGATGGACCCACCTATAGGAAGAGTTTAATCTGTCCCTGATGAACCAACCTATAGGAAGGGTTTAATCTGTCCCTGATGGACCCACCTATAGGAAGGGTTTAATCTGTCCCTGTTGGACCCACCTATAGGAAGGGTTTAATCTGTCCCTGATGGACCCACATATAGGAAGGGTTTAATCTGTCCCTGATGGACCCACCTATAGGAAGGGTTTAATCTGTCCCTGATGGACCCACCTATAAGAAGGGTTTAATCTGTCCCTGATGGCCCACCTATAGGAAGGGTTTAATCTGTCCCTGATGGACCCACCTATAGGAAGGGTTTAATCTGTCCCTGTTGGACCCACCTATAGGAAGGGTTTAATCTGTCCCTGTTGGACCCACCTATAGGAAGGGTTTAATCTGTCCCTGTTTGACTCACCTATAGGAAGGGTTACCTATAGGCAGGGGTCCCTGATGGACCCCTGTTGGGAAGGAGACGCCTGGGTCCTGGTTTCTTGCATGTTAATATCAGAAGCCTCCTCCCTAAATTTGATTTATTCACTGCTTTAGCACATTCCGCCAACCCGGATGTCCTAGCTGTGTCTGAATCCTGGCTCAGGAAGGCCACCAAAAATTCTGAAATTTCCATCCCCAACTACAATATTTCCCGTCAAGATAGAACTGCCAAAGGAGGTGGAGTTGCAATCTATTGCAGAGATAAGAAATAAGTCTCTCACTGTTACTGCCTGTTACAGACCCCCCTCAGCCCCCAGCTGTGCCCTGGACACCATATGTGAATTGATTGCCCCCCATCTATCTTCAGAGTTTGTACTGTTAGGTGATTTAAACTGGGATATGCTTAACGCCCCGGCTGTTCTTCAATCTAAAATAGATGCCCTCAATCTCACACAAATTATCAAGGAACCCACCAGGTACAACCCTAAATCCGTAAACATGGGTACTATCATAGATATCATTCTGAACAACTTGCCCTCCAAACACACCTCCTCTGTTTTCAACCAGGATCTCAGCGATCACTGCCTCATTGCCTGCGTTCGTAATGGGTCCGCGGTCAAACGACCACCCCTTATTACTGTCAAACGCTCCCTAAAACACTTCTGCAAGGAGGTCTTTCTAATCGATCTGGCCCAGGTATTCTGGAAGGATATTGACCTCATCCCGTCAGTAGATGATGCCTGGTTGTTCTTTAAAAGTGCTTTCCTCACTAAATAAGCATGCCCCTTTCAAAAAACGTAGAACTAAGAATAGATATAGCCCTTGGTTCACCCCAGACTTGACTGCCCTTGACCAACACAAAAACATCCTGTGGCGCACTGCATTAGAATCGAATAGCCCCCGCGATATGCAACTTTTCAGGGAAACCAGGAACAAATATACACAGTCAGTTAGAAAAGCAAAGGCCAGCTTTTTCAAACAGAAATTTGCATCCTGTAGTACTAATTCCAAAAAGTTCTGGGACACTGTAAAGTCTATGGAGAATAAGAGCATCTCCTCCCAGTTGCCCACTGCATTGAGGCTAGGAAACATTGTCACCACCGATAAATTCACGATAATCGAACATTTCAAATGCATTTTGCTACGGCTGGCCATGCTTTCCACCTGGCTATTCCTACCCCGGCCAACAGCTCTGTACCCCCCCCGCAGCATACACAGGTGAACAGGTAGACACAGGTGACACCAATAGGATCATGATTATTCCAGCCTGTGAGTGAGGTTGTCGGAGGAGGGCACCTAGTGGATTGCTCCGGAACTGCGACCCCGTCCTGTAAGTGGTACTCTGCTTCCTTCAGTTAGGCATCCTTAGCTTGCTCAAACTGTTTGGTATTCTCCCCTGGGAAAAGAAACACATTGTTTATCAATTACAGAAAGGCACAGTAATTTACTAGCTAACTGAATGGTATTCCTACATGTTGTCAGAAGGTAAAGTTAGGTGCATACTTTTTTAATTATTTTTTTATTAAATATTTTCAAGACAGAGTACACTTGCAGTGAAGCCACTCAACAACTACATCACATTAGTCATCTAACAAACTCCCATCCAGAGCGACACACAGAAGCAACCAGAGTCAACGCCCTGCTCATGGGCACGTCGACAAAACGGGGACCCGAATCAGCCACCGGCCCAAGCTCCCAACCGCAAGTCCACCAGCCCTCCAAGATCCCCCCCACAGTTCCCCAAGAGCTGCCCCTCCAACCACCCGAGCAGCCCCCCACAGTCCCCCCCCCAACCATCCGAGCAGCCCCCCACAGTCCCCCCCCCAACCATCCGAGCAGCCCCCCACAGTCCCCCCCCAACCATCCGAGCAGCCCCCCACAGTCCCCCCCCCAACCATCCGAGCAGCCCCCCACAGTCCCCCCCCCAACCATCCGAGCAGCCCCCCACAGTCCCCCCCCCCAACCATCCGAGCAGCCCCCCACAGTCCCCCCCCCAACCATCCGAGCAGCCCCCCACAGTCCCCCCCCAACCATCCGAGCAGCCCCCCACAGTCCCCCCCCAAACATCCGAGCAGCCCCCCACAGTCCCCCCCAACCATCCGAGCAGCCCCCCACAGTCCCTCCCCAACCATCGGAGCAGCCCCCCACAGTTCCCCCCCAACCATCCGAGCAGCCCCCCACAGTCCCCCCCCCCCCCAAACCTCCCAGCAGCCCCCCACAGTCCCCGGATTCGGATTTCTAAGCACCATATATCTTTCAACTATGCTGTGCTTTAACATACAATTTCAATCTATCTATTTGAATAGAATCCACAGATTGCAAGTTGAAGATAAATACTTTTACGAAGAGTATTAGTATATTAGTAAAGCTAAATAAGTTTTGCTCATATGATTTGAAAAACCAATCATCAGGAGTAGGCAGCACCATAAGTAAGTGAGTAAACTGAGATATGAGTAAGGAGTTAATCAGTGTAATTTTTGCATAAATAGACAGGTATTTACCTCTCCATGGTTGCAGGATCATGTCTATTTTTTATTGAAATTCATTGTGGAGATTTATATATTTTTGTCATATGAAAACCAAGTATGTCTACTTCACCGTCAGCCCATTATATCGGTAAACTGCAGGGTAATGTAAAAGTTTTATTTTTTAAAGATCCAATACTTAATATTGTACATTTATCATAATTAGGTTTTAGTCCAGAGAGTCCAGAAGAGTTATCTAGATCTTCAATGAGACTTTGCAGGGATCTAGCTTGTGGACTTATTATAGAACCTGAGACATCAGCATTCATGACACCTTTGTTTTTAAGCCTTGGATTTCTAATTCTCTAATGTTGTTATTTGATCTGATTTTAATAGCTAGCATTTCGATGGCCATAACAAATAGATATGGTGACAGCTGACAACCTTGTTTACTCCTCTTGACAATTCAAAACTCTATTATTTTACACCTGGGGTTGCTATACATTACTTTTACCCGTTTTATAAGAGAATCACCGAAATTGAAAAAATGTACCTAATAAGGACTTATAGATGACCTGGAGCCAGTGGGTTCGGCGACTAATATGTAGTGAGGGCCAGCCAACGAGAGCGTACAGGTCGCAGTGGTGGGTAGTATATGAGGCTTTGGTAACAAAACGGATGGCACTGAGATAGACTACATCCAATTTGCTGAGTAGAGTGTTGGAGGCTAGTTTGTAAATTACATCGCCGAAATCAAGGATCGGTAGGATAGTCAGTTTTACGAGGGCATGTTTGGCAGCATGAGTGAAGGAGGCTTTGTTGCGAAATAGGAAGCCGATTCTAGATTTAATTTTGGATTGGAGATTTTTAATGTGAGTCTGGAAGGAGAGTTTACAGTCTAACCAGACACCTAGGTATTTGTAGGTGTCCACATATTCTTAGTCAGACCCGTCGAGAGTAGTGATGATAGTCCGGTGGGCGGGTGCGGGCAACGATCGGTTGAATAGCATACATTTAGTTTTACTAGCATTTAAGAGCAGTTGGAGGCCACGGAAGGAGTGTTGTATGGCGTTGAAGCTCGTATGGAGGTTTATTAACACAGTGTCCAATGAAGGGCCAGATGTATACAGAATGGTGTCATCTGCATAGAGGTGGATCAGAGAGTCACCAGCATCAAGAGCGACATCGTTGATATATATAGAGAATAGAGTCGGCCCCATAGAGACTGCCAGAGGTCCGGACAACACATTTTGCTGGTCGTCGAGTAGATTTTATTTGTTGGAAATGCTAGCAGAGGACGATGATACATAAATTACGTCGGTGTTCGGATAAAATTGTGCTTTTGGGAGAAACTTGTGGATAGAGATTTTGAGAAAAGGTTATTATAGTAGGAAAACTGTGATATTATGGGAAGTGATGTCATTTCATAATGTCATTTTCACTCAAGGCTATTAAAGCATTAGGTTTGGATGAGGAATGGGACACTAGTCAATAGAAACATATACTTGTAGAGTTTAAAGAAAATCTTGCCTCAAGAGAAAGAAACAGAGCACTGGCCCAAACAGTCAGAGAGATCTGATAACAATTGTTTCCTTAGTCTCTCACATGAAATGTTTTCAACAAAAAACTTCAACCAAATGTATAAAAATGTATATTATCCGGCTAGATGTATGTCTCCATGCCGTAGTAAAAGTAATGTACATGATTTTTGAAGGAGGAGAGATGACTAGAAACAAATTTGGTTGACCCGTTTTATCTGTGGATTAATTGTCAGTAGAGGACCTTGTGCATTTCAGGTAAATTAACAACCCAATGTTTATATCCCAGGACAAATTAGCTAGCAACAGCAAGCTAGCTAGCTAGCTAAGTAGGACAAATTAGCTAATGCTTTTAGACCTGTCTCCAAATTAATATAATTGTTTCAGAGTAGTTTGTTTTGATATTTCAACCTGCATGTCCTGGTCGTGTTTGGTGTGAGGGACTAAATCAATTTGTTTGGTCAGCATGTTACTTCATTCATAGAGGTTCCCATCTCCCTCACTAACTTTAAGCATCAGCTGTCAAAGCTGCTTATCGATCACTGCACCTGTATATAGCCCTTCTGTAAATAGCCCACCCTACTACCTCATCCCCATATTATTATTTTTGCTCATTTGCACTCCAGTATCTCTATTTGCACATCATCATCTATCACTCCAGTGTTAATTCTAATTTGTAATTATTTCACCACTATGGCCTATTTATTGTCCCACCTTCATAACCTTACTGCATTTCCACACTCTGTATATAGATTTTCTATTGTGTTATTGACTGTAAGTTTGTTTATTCTCATGTGTAACTCTGTGTTGTTATTTGTCGCACTGCTTTGCTTTGTCTTGGCCAGGTCGCAGTTGTAAATGAGAACTAGTTCTCTACTGGCCTACCTGGTTAAATAAAGGTGAAATAAAATAAAAAACTAATTAACGTTTCAACATCAATGGGCGGGTAAGAACGTCGAGGACCCTGCGGTGACGTCATGAAAAAGCTACCAGTGGTGCGTTCAGTTCCCTCGAAGGTTTGCTACGTTGCAGAAACGGTTTATACTGAACGGAACGTTTCCCCAACACGTTATTGTACGTTCTTAAACATACTAAGGGTACGTTTGCTGCCTTTGGTGATTGGTGACTGGTGATTGGTGACTGGTGATTGGTGATTGGCCGTGTTGACCCCTCCCCGTTCCCCAACTGTAGAAACGTACTGAACAGAGCCCATCATTCGCTTGACAGCAGCTGAACAACTTGGAAACTTTCCCGAACTAACTCCAAGACTAAAGAAAAATTACTAAAAGTGGGCCCACATAGTTATTTTCCCTTTTAAAAGCGTGTCTAAGTGTTCAAATGTGGAATTCTTGATGGATTCGCGGTATGTGATCCAGCGGAGGGCCGGTGGGGGATCGGCGAATGCTTCCCCCGCTCTGGGGGCGCAGTCTCGCCGCAGGAAGATGCCGCCCAGACCCGCCGATTATAAACTTCAGATCATTATCATCGGCTCCCGTGGAGTAGGCAAAACCAGTCTAATGGAAAGATTTACCGACGACACCTTCTGTGAAGCATGCAAATCAACCGTTGGTAAGGCATGTCCAGATATCCGTAGCCTCCGTTGCTAGCCGCACCGAGCTGCTAACAGTTGTGTTATTGTGTTGTTCTATGCTAACTAACCAGCCATGTTGACACCACCTACACTTACTGCAGCCACCTACATAAACTGCTTCTGTATGGGCACCATCAGAGATCTGTAAAGAAGATGGTAACTACAGGGGAACATGTGTAAACACTGGAACTTTAGGTGGTTGTTGTTGACACTGATGTGTCAAACAGAGCACTGACAAGACAAAACCTAACTAGTACTGTAACCTGAGCAGCTAGGTTCCTGAGGGCCCTAGTGACTGTACTGTTGCCTTGTTGATCCAGAGGAACCCAGTAGTGGCTTTCAGTATTTTGTCAAAAATAAAAAACTGTCTACTGCAATAACTTAATTGACAGTGATATTGTGAAATTTGAAAAAACAAATTAGAGGTTTAGAACCAATAAATCCAGCGTAATTGTACATTTACGTTTCAAATATCATGGGACTTAGTGAGGCATAGACAATGTATCAGTTCTATATCTATGGTGAGAGGAATGTTGTCTGTCCTTGTGACACTATCAGTGGCTGTTTCTGAACCTCTTGGTCTGTAGACCGACACAGGTCCCTGGGATGTTGCGGACTGGTTTTTAACTGACATTGATTTAGTCACTTCTCTTAGCCTAGTTTTGAGGCCTACGTGGTCCTCGAATGATTGGAGATCATTCATTGCCGGTTCTCACAATTGAAGTGCTCAAGCCTGATTTGAGTTAAATCCTCCACACAGGGACTTGAACAGAGAGTCAGTGACTTCACTCTTATAAAGGCATCATGTTATGGTCGTACCATCTTTGTGCCAAGTCACCCATTATTTAATTCTCCTAATTTTTTTGTATTTAAAAAAAAAAGTTAACTTTATTTAACTAGGCAAATTAGTTAAGAACAAATTCTTATTTATAATGACGGCCTACACCGGCCAAACTCGGACGATGCTGGGCCAATTGTGCTGCACCCTATGGGACTCCCAATCACAGCTGGTTGTGATACAGCCTAGTGACGCCTCCAGAGATGCAGTGCAACGCCACTTGGGAGCCCAAAGCATTGAAGGAATCTGGCTTGCCTTGCTAACACCCGAGGGGAATGAATTTATCTCTTGTGAAACAATCTCCTGAGGTAGATCGTGCAGACCACTACAGGAACGTGGATATACATGCAGGTTGACCTTAATTCGCATGACTCATGTCCTGGATGCAGAACTGAGCGATTTTCCCCTTAGATAGGCCAGCTGCAAAGTCAAAATTGGCTTTATTGTAAAAATTAATGGAAACACATTCACTTTCTTGTCTTAATTTACAGTCAGGGTTAAGGTCAGGTCTGTGCCAGCTATTGGCGGAAGATGCAGACCGTTATGATGGTTATTCTATTTTCATGACGATCTTCATCCATAAATGTGGGTTATATGGTAATTGTGCCAGCCCTAACACGCATACGCACAGCCATGGAACTTACCCAGGACAGAAGGGCTACCACTGTCCCCATAGTTCCCAAAATAGTCCCCCTCATACTCTGACACTCCTCCCTGGCTCAAGCAGCTGCCACGTCTGGCCTCCATCTTGTTGTGCCTTGTCATCCTGGTGACACAGCTCGCGCTCTCGCTCCCTCTCGCTGTATGAAGCAGCAGGTTATTGGATCTTCATATTGGCCCTCTGAGAGTCTCTGTCTGTCTGCCTGTTTATGTGTTTTAATGACAGGAACTGAGGAGGAAACCTGCTGTAGGGTTGCAGAAAGATTTGATTAGTCTCTGAAATGCGTCATCATCCCAGTCTGCCCCTGTCATAAACAACATATTTGATGTAAAAGATCTTTACATTTCTAGCACAGAAGTTTGTGATAATGACAACTTGTTCCTGGTTGTAGTATTTCCTCCATTCATTCTTTGGAAAAACATGACCAAATACACATCTGGCCCTGTGTTCTTCCTGTAGGAGTAGATTTTAAGATCAAGACGGTGGAGCTCCGAGGAAAGAAGATCAGGTTGCAGATCTGGTGAGTCAACAGGAAACAGGAAGTCATCATCAGTCTCTCTGTTCCACTACCTCACACAGACCGAACTGTACTGTACTGTACTGCAGTTTCCCAAACTCGGTCCGGGGCCCCCCGTGTGCACATTTTGTTTTTACCCTAGCATTACACAGCTGATTGAAATAACCAACTCATCATCAAGCTTTGATTATTTAACCAGGACCGAGTTTGATAAACTCTTCTTTACTGTAGTCCCATGTTTCATGACTGAAATAAAAGATCCCAGAAATGTTCCATTCGCACAAAAAGCTTATTTCTCTAACATGTTGTGCACACATGTGTTTACATCCTGTTAGTGAACAGTTATTACCAGTCCCGTGTAGCTCAGATGGTAGAGCATGGTGCTTGCAACGCCAGGTTTATGGGTTTGATTCCCACAGGGTTCGATTCCCACGGAGGACCAGTATGAAAAAAGTATGAACATGTATGAACTAACTGTAAGTCTCTCTGGATAAGAACGTCTGATAAATGACTAAAATATAAATGTTAACTAGAGCCTTGTTTTCCCTGGTCAACACATGTTATTAGCTGTAACTAGAGCCTTGTTTTCCCTGGTCAACACATGTTATTAGCTGTAACTAGAGCCTTGTTTTCCCTGGTCAACACATAATGTTATTAGCTGTAACTAGAGCCTTGTTTTCCCTGGTCAACACATAATGTTATTAGCTGTAACTAGAGCCTTGTTTTCCCTGGTCAACACATAATGTTATTACCTGTAACTAGAGCCTTGTTTTCCCTGGTCAACACATAATGTTATTACCTGTAACTAGAGCCTTGTTTTCCCTGGTCAACACATAATGTTATTACCTGTAACTAGAGCCTTGTTTTCCCTGGTCAACACATAATGTTATTACCTGTAACTAGAGCCTTGTTTTCCCTGGTCAACACATAATGTTATTAGCTTTAACTAGAGCCTTGTTTTCCCTGGTCAACACATAATGTTATTAGCTTTAACTGGAGCCTTGTTTTCCCTGGTCAGCACATAATGTTATTAGCTTTAACTAGAGCCTTGTTTTCCCTGGTCAACACATAATGTTATTAGCTTTAACTAGAGCCTTGTTTTCCCTGGTCAACACATAATGTTATTACCTGTAACTAGAGCCTTGTTTTCCCTGGTCAACACATAATGTTATTAGCTTTAACTGGAGCCTTGTTTTCCCTGGTCAGCACATAATGTTATTAGCTTTAACTAGAGCCTTGTTTTCCCTGGTCAACACATAATGTTATTAGCTTTAACTAGAGCCTTGTTTTCCCTGGTCAACACATAATGTTATTAGCTTTAACTAGAGCCTTGTTTTCCCTGGTCAACACATAATGTTATTACCTGTAACTAGAGCCTTGTTTTCCCTGGTCAACACATAATGTTATTAGCTGTAACTAGAGCCTTGTTTTCCCTGGTCAACACATAATGTTATTACCTGTAACTAGAGCCTTGTTTTCCCTGGTCAACACATAATGTTATTAGCTTTAACTAGAGCCTTGTTTTCCCTGGTCAACACATAATGTTATTACCTGTAACTAGAGCCTTGTTTTCCCTGGTCAACACATAATGTTATTAGCTTTAACTAGAGCCTTGTTTTCCCTGGTCAACACATAATGTTATTAGCTTTAACTAGAGCCTTGTTTTCCCTGGTCAACACATAATGTTATTAGCTTTAACTAGAGCCTTGTTTTCCCTGGTCATGTCAAGTGACTTGTCTGGAAAACCTCATGGCCCTAAATCATAGTACTGGTCTAACTGATAGTACTGGTCTAACTCATACTACTGGTCTAAGTCATAGCTCCAGTCTGATATGTGATATGTGCTGTACCTCCAGGGATACAGCTGGTCAGGAGAGGTTCAACAGTATAACCTCAGCCTACTACCGTGGGGCCAAGGGAATAGTACTGGTCTATGACATCACCAAGCAGGAAACCTTTGACGACCTCCCCAAATGGATGAAGATGATCGACAAGGTAAAGGGTTATTATCTGTATATTACTTTTTTTGTTCCATTGTATCCAAACTTACATTGCAGTTGTACATAACCTGAGTTTTTCCTGATCAGGTCAATGTATTGTGAAAAACTCAGGGCCATACATCATTAGGGATTTCACTAACAACAGAAATCATTACGCAGTACTAGCCTCAAAGGACCAGCACTGGGCACCACTGGGATAGGCCACCTGTTATCTCCTCTGTTACTACAGTACACACCTGTTATCTCCTCTGTTACTACAGTACACACCTGTTATCTCCTCTGTTACTACAGTACACACCTCTTATCTCCTCTGTTACTACAGTACACACCTCTTATCTCCTCTGTTACTACAGTACACACCTCTTATCTCCTCTGTTACTACAGTACACACCTCTTATCTCCTCTGTTACTACAGTACACACCTCTTATCTCCTCTGTTACTACAGTACACACCTCTTATCTCCTCTGTTACTACAGTACACACCTCTTATCTCCTCTGTTACTACAGTACACACCTCTTATCTCCTCTGTTACTACAGTACACACCTCTTATCTCCTCTGTTACTACAGTACACACCTCTTATCTCCTCTGTTACTACAGTACACACCTCTTATCTCCTCTGTTACTACAGTACACACCTGTTATCTCCTCCTCTCTCTCCTCTCTGTCATTGGTCAGTATGCTTCAGAAGAGGCAGAGCTGCTGCTGGTGGGGAACAAGCTGGACTGTGAGACGGACCGCATCATCACTAAACAGACTGCAGAGAGGGTGAGTCTAATACTGATCTAGAGTCAGTTTACCCTATCAGCATCATCACTAAACAGACTGCAGAGAGGGTGAGTCTAATACTGATCTAGAGTCAGTTTACCCTATCAGCATCATCACTAAACAGACTGCAGAGAGGGTGAGTCTAATACTGATCTAGAGTCAGTTTACCCTATCAGCATCATCACTAAACAGACTGCAGAGAGGGTGAGTTACATTCTTCTGAAGGCCTTGGTCGTAGAGACAGTTAATGAAAAACCTTCTCCGAGATGAAATTCCTCAAATTCTAGCTGCCTTAGTAGGAGAGTTTAGTCAGGGCTGCCTTAGTAGGAGAGTTTAGTCAGGGCTGCCTTAGTAGGAGAGTTTAGTCAGGGCTGCTTTAGTAGGAGAGTTTAGTCAGGGCTGCTTTATTAGGAGAGTTTAGTCAGGGCTGCTTTAGCAGGAGAGTTTAGTCGGGGCTGCTTTAGCAGCAGAGTTTAGTCGGGGCTGCTTTAGCAGGAGAGTTTAGTCGGGGCTGCTTTAGCAGGAGAGTTTAGTCGGGGCTGCTTTAGCAGGAGAGTTTAGTCAGGGCTGCTTTATTAGGAGAGTTTAGTCAGGGCTGCTTTAGTAGGAGAGTTTAGTCAGGGCTGCCTTAGCAGGAGAGTTTAGTCAGGGCTGCTTTATTAGGAGAGTTTAGTCAGGGCTGCTTTATTAGGAGAGTTTAGTCAGGGCTGCTTTAGTAGGAGAGTTTAGTCAGGGCTATTTAGTCAGGGCTGCTTTAGCAGGAGAGTTTAGTCAGGGCTGCTTTAGTAGGAGAGTTTAGTCAGGGCTATTTAGTCAGGGCTGCTTTAGCAGGAGAGTTTAGTCAGGGCTGCTTTAGCAGGAGAGTTTAGTCGGGGCTGCTTTAGCAGGAGAGTTTAGTCGGGGCTGCTTTAGCAGGAGAGTTTAGTCGGGGCTGCTTTAGCAGGAGAGTTTAGTCGGGGCTGCTTTAGCAGGAGAGTTTAGTCGGGGCTGCTTTAGCAGGAGAGTTTAGTCGGGGCTGCTTTAGCAGGAGAGTTTAGTCGGGGCTGCTTTAGCAGGAGAGTTTAGTCAGGGCTGCCTTAGTAGGAGAGTTTAGTCAGGGCTGCTTTAGTAGGAGAGTTTAGTCAGGGCTGCTTTAGTAGGAGAGTTTAGTCAGGGCTATTTAGTCAGGGCTGCTTTAGCAGGAGAGTTTAGTCGGGGCTGCTTTAGCAGGAGAGTTTAGTCGGGGCTGCTTTAGCAGGAGAGTTTAGTCGGGGCTGCTTTAGCAGGAGAGTTTAGTCGGGGCTGCTTTAGCAGGAGAGTTTAGTCGGGGCTGCTTTAGCAGGAGAGTTTAGTCATGATGGATTCTTGTGTAGAGCATCACAGTACTGTACATTATTCAAACCCCAGGAAAATAATATTTGTTGAAATGTATTGATTTGATTGATCAATTAATTGACTGTTCCATCCACAGTTTACCTCCAGGATATCTGGGATGCGTTTCTGCGAGGCTAGTGCCAAGGATAACTTTAACGTGGAGGAGTGTTTTCTAAAACTAGTGGACGACGTTCTAGCAAAGGTGGGTAGGTGTCCTTCCTGTGCTCTATCTGTAAGCCTCTTGTTGTGTTGGTCTGTGATCTACACTGAGTACCAAACATTAGGAACACCTTCCTACAAGGTGTCAAGCGTTCCACAGGGATGCTGGCCCATGTCGACTCCAATGCTTCCCACAGTTGTGTCAAGTTGGCTGGATGTCCTTTGGGTGGTAGACCATTCTTTATACACACAGGAAACTGTTGAGCGTGAAAAACCCAGCAGCGTTGCAGTTCTTGACACAAACCGGTGCGCCTGGCACCTACTACCACACCCTGTTCAAAAGCACTTAAATCTTTTGTCTCAAGGCTTAAACATCCTTCTTTAACCTGTCTCCTCCCCTTCATCTACACTGATTGAAGTAGATTTAACTGGTGACATCATTAAAGGATAACAGCGTTCACCTGGATTCACCCGATCAGTCTGTCATGGAAAGAGCTTAATGTGCTTAATGTTTTGTATACTCTGTGTATAAAGTTGCAGTGTCTTCAGAAAGTATTCACACCCCTTGACTTTTTCCACATGTTGGTACACAATGGATTTAAAATTAGATTTTGTATCACTGATCTACACATAATAATCCCATAATACCGGTGAACATGATTTTGAATGACTATCCTGTCTCTGTACCATGAGGCCAATGGTGAATTTAAAACCTTATAGAGTTTAATGGCTGTGACAGGAGAAAACTGAGGATGGGTCAACAACATTGTAGTTACTCCACAATACTAACCTAAATGATCGAGTGAAAAGAAGGAAGCCTGTACAGAATAAAAATATTCCAAAACATGCATCCTGTTTGCAACAAGGCACTAAAGTCATACTGCAAAAGATGTGGCAAAGAAATTAACTTTATGTCCTGAATACAAAGTGTTATGTTTGGGACAAATCCAATACAATACATCACTGAGTACCACTCTCCATATTACCAAGGATAGTGGTGGCTGCATCATGTTATGGTATGGTGGAGGCTGCATCATGTTATGGGTATGGTGGAGGCTGCATCATGTTATGGTATGGTGGTGGCTGCATCATGTTATGGGTATGGTGGTGGCTGCATCATGTTATGGTATGGTGGTGGCTGCATCATGTTATGGTATGGTGGAGGCTGCATCATGTTATGGTATGGTGGAGGCTGCATCATGTTATGGTATGGTGGAGGCTGCATCATGTTATGGGTATGGTGGTGGCTGCATCATGTTATGGTATGGTGGAGGCTGCATCATGTTATGGGTATGGTGGAGGCTGCATCATGTTATGGGTATGGTGGAGGCTGCATCATGTTATGGGTATGGTGGTGGCTGCATCATGTTATGGTATGGTGGTGGCTGCATCATGTTATGGGTATGGTGGTGGCTGCATCATGTTATGGAACGGTGGTGGCTGCATCATGTTATGGTATGGTGGAGGCTGCATCATGTTATGGGTATGGTGGAGGCTGCATCATGTTATGGGTATGGTGGAGGCTGCATCATGTTATGGGTATGGTGGAGGCTGCATCATGTTATGGGTATGGTGGTGGCTGCATCATGTTATGGTATGGTGGAGGCTGCATCATGTTATGGGTATGGTGGTGGCTGCATCATGTTATGGGTATGGTGGTGGCTGCATCATGTTATGGGTATGGTGGTGGCTGCATCATGTTATGGGTATGGTGGTGGCTGCATCATGTTATGGGTATGGTGGTGGCTGCATCATGTTATGGGTATGGTGGTGGCTGCATCATGTTATGGGTATGGTGGTGGCTGCATCATGTTATGGGTATGGTGGTGGCTGCATCATGGTATGGGTATGGTGGTGGCTGCATCATGTTATGGGTATGGTGGTGGCTGCATCATGTTATGGTATGGTGGTGGCTGCATCATGTTATGGGTATGGTGGTGGCTGCATCATGTTATGGGTATGGTGGTGGCTGCATCATGTTATGGGTATGGTGGTGGCTGCATCATGTTATGGGTATGGTGGTGGCTGCATCATGGTATGGGTATGCTTGTCATTGGCAAGGACTGGGGACTTATTTAGTATAAAAATAAATGTAATGGAGCTATGCACAGGCAACATCCTAGATGAAAACCTGGTTCAGTCTGCTTTCCACCAGACACTGGGAGATGAATTCACCTTTCAGCATTTTGGGATTCAGTTTCATATAGTTTCCTATATTTCATATAGTTTCCTATATTTCATATAGTTTCTTATACTTTCCTATGTTTCATACAGTTTCCTATGTTTCATACAGTTTCCTATGTTTCATATAGTTTCCTATGTTTCATACAGTTTCCTATGTTTTATACAGTTTCCTATGTTTCATACAGTTTCCTATGTTTCATACAGTTTCCTATGTTTCATATAGTTTCATATAGTTTCCTATGTTTCATATAGTTTCCTATGTTTCATATTGTTTCCTATGTTTCATAAAGTTTTCTATGTTTCATATTGTTTTCTATGTTTCATATTGTTTTCTATGTTTCATATTGTTTTCTATGTTTCATATTGTTTTCTATGTTTCATAAAGTTTTCTATGTTTCATACAGTTTCCTATGTTTCATACAGTTTCCTATGTTTCATATAGTTTCATATAGTTTCCTATGTTTCATATTGTTTCCTATGTTTCATATTGTTTCCTATGTTTCATATTGTTTCCTATGTTTCATATTGTTTCCTATGTTTCATATTGTTTCCTATGTTTCATAAAGTTTTCTATGTTTCATATTGTTTTCTATGTTTCATAAAGTTTTCTATGTTTCATATAGTTTCCTATGTTTCATATAGTTTCTTATGTTTCATAAAGTTTCTTATGTTTCATAAAGTTTCTTATGTTTCATAAAGTTTCTTGTTTTTCATGTTTCTTGTTTTTCATATGTTTCCTATGTTTCCTATGTTTCATACAGTTCCCTATGTTTCATACAGTTTCCTATGTTTCATACAGTTTCCTATGTTTCATATAGTTTCCTATGTTTCATATAGTTTCATTTAATTTCATATAGTTTCTTATGTTTCTTGTGTTTCCTATGTTTCATATAGTTTCATATAGTTTCCTATGTTTCATATTGTTTTCTATGTTTCATATTGTTTTCTATGTTTCATATTGTTTTCTATGTTTCATAAAGTTTCCTATGTTTCATATAGTTTCCTATGTTTCATATAGTTTCTTATGTTTCATAAAGTTTCTTGTTTTTCCTATGTTTCCTATGTTTCATACAGTTTCCTATGTTTCATACAGTTTCCTATGTTTCATACAGTTTCCTATGTTTCATACAGTTTCCTATGTTTCATATAGTTTCATATAGTTTCCTATGTTTCTTGTGTTTCCTATGTTTCATATAGTTTCCTATGTTTCATATAGTTTCCTATGTTTCATATAGTTTCCTATGTTTCATATAGTTTCATATAGTTTCATATAGTTTCCTATGTTTCATATAGTTTCCTATGTTTCATATAGTTTCCTATGTTTCATATAGTTTCCCATAGTTTCATATAGTTTCCCATAGTTTCATATAGTTTCATATAGTTTCCCATAGTTTCATATAGTTTCCTATGTTTCATATAGTTTCCTGTGTTTCATATAGTTTCCTGTGTTTCAAATAGTTTCATACAGTTTCCTATGTTTCAAATAGTTTCATACAGTTTCCCATAGTTTCCTGTTTCATATAGTTTCCTATGTTTCATATAGTTTCCTATGTTTCATATAGTTTCCTATGT
The DNA here is from genome assembly GCA_023634145.1 of Thymallus thymallus. Lineage (NCBI taxonomy): Eukaryota > Metazoa > Chordata > Actinopteri > Salmoniformes > Salmonidae > Thymallus > Thymallus thymallus. The sequence continues at coordinate 2,229,019 of CM042382.1, forward strand.
TTCATATAGTTTCCTATGTTTCATATAGTTTCCTATGTTTCATATAGTTTCCTATGTTTCATATAGTTTCCTATGTTTCCCATGTTTCATATAGTTTCCTATGTTTCATATAGTTTCCTATGTTTCATATAGTTTCCTGTGTTTCATATAGTTTCCTGTGTTTCATATAGTTTCCTGTGTTTCATATAGTTTCATATAGTTTCCTATGTTTCATATAGTTTCCCATAGTTTCCTATGTTTCATATAGTTTCCTGTGTTTCATATAGTTTCATACAGTTTCCTATGTTTCATACAGTTTCTTATGTTTCACATAGTTTCACATTGTTTCATATAGTTTCCCATAGTTTCCTGTTTCATATAGTTTCATATAGTTTCCTATGTTTCATATAGTTTCCTATGTTTCATATAGTTTCCTATATTTCATATAGTTTCCTATATTTCATATAGTTTCTTATACTTTCCTATGTTTCATACAGTTTCCTATGTTTCATACAGTTTCCTATGTTTCATATAGTTTCCTATGTTTCATACAGTTTCCTATGTTTTATACAGTTTCCTATGTTTCATACAGTTTCCTATGTTTCATACAGTTTCCTATGTTTCATATAGTTTCATATAGTTTCCTATGTTTCATATAGTTTCCTATGTTTCATATTGTTTCCTATGTTTCATAAAGTTTTCTATGTTTCATATTGTTTTCTATGTTTCATATTGTTTTCTATGTTTCATATTGTTTTCTATGTTTCATATTGTTTTCTATGTTTCATAAAGTTTTCTATGTTTCATACAGTTTCCTATGTTTCATACAGTTTCCTATGTTTCATATAGTTTCATATAGTTTCCTATGTTTCATATTGTTTCCTATGTTTCATATTGTTTCCTATGTTTCATATTGTTTCCTATGTTTCATATTGTTTCCTATGTTTCATATTGTTTCCTATGTTTCATAAAGTTTTCTATGTTTCATATTGTTTTCTATGTTTCATAAAGTTTTCTATGTTTCATATAGTTTCCTATGTTTCATATAGTTTCTTATGTTTCATAAAGTTTCTTATGTTTCATAAAGTTTCTTATGTTTCATAAAGTTTCTTGTTTTTCATGTTTCTTGTTTTTCATATGTTTCCTATGTTTCCTATGTTTCATACAGTTCCCTATGTTTCATACAGTTTCCTATGTTTCATACAGTTTCCTATGTTTCATATAGTTTCCTATGTTTCATATAGTTTCATTTAATTTCATATAGTTTCTTATGTTTCTTGTGTTTCCTATGTTTCATATAGTTTCCTATGTTTCATATAGTTTCCTATGTTTCATATTGTTTTCTATGTTTCATATTGTTTTCTATGTTTCATATTGTTTTCTATGTTTCATAAAGTTTCCTATGTTTCATATAGTTTCCTATGTTTCATATAGTTTCTTATGTTTCATAAAGTTTCTTGTTTTTCCTATGTTTCCTATGTTTCCTATGTTTCATACAGTTTCCTATGTTTCATACAGTTTCCTATGTTTCATACAGTTTCCTATGTTTCATACAGTTTCCTATGTTTCATATAGTTTCATATAGTTTCCTATGTTTCTTGTGTTTCCTATGTTTCATATAGTTTCCTATGTTTCATATAGTTTCCTATGTTTCATATAGTTTCCTATGTTTCATATAGTTTCATATAGTTTCATATAGTTTCCTATGTTTCATATAGTTTCCTATGTTTCATATAGTTTCCTATGTTTCATATAGTTTCCCATAGTTTCATATAGTTTCCCATAGTTTCATATAGTTTCATATAGTTTCCCATAGTTTCATATAGTTTCCTATGTTTCATATAGTTTCCTGTGTTTCATATAGTTTCCTGTGTTTCAAATAGTTTCATACAGTTTCCTATGTTTCAAATAGTTTCATACAGTTTCCCATAGTTTCCTGTTTCATATAGTTTCCTATGTTTCATATAGTTTCCTATGTTTCATATAGTTTCCTATGTTTCATATAGTTTCCTATGTTTCATATAGTTTCCTATGTTTCATATAGTTTCCTATGTTTCATATAGTTTCCTATGTTTCCCATGTTTCATATAGTTTCCTATGTTTCATATAGTTTCCTATGTTTCATATAGTTTCCTGTGTTTCATATAGTTTCCTGTGTTTCATATAGTTTCCTGTGTTTCATATAGTTTCCTATGTTTCATATAGTTTCCCATAGTTTCCTATGTTTCATATAGTTTCCTGTGTTTCATATAGTTTCATACAGTTTCCTATGTTTCATACAGTTTCTTATGTTTCACATAGTTTCACATTGTTTCATATAGTTTCCCATAGTTTCCTGTTTCATATAGTTTCATATAGTTTCCTATGTTTCATATAGTTTCCTATGTTTCATATAGTTTCCTGTGTTTCATATAGTTTCCTGTGTTTCATATAGTTTCCCATAGTTTCATATAGTTTCCCATAGTTTCATATAGTTTCCTATGTTTCATATAGTTTCCTGTGTTTCATATAGTTTCATATAGTTTCCTGTGTTTCATATAGTTTCATACAGTTTCCTATGTTTCACATTGTTTCATATAGTTTCCCATAGTTTCCTGTTTCATATAGTTTCATATAGTTTCCTATGTTTCATATAGTTTCCTATGTTTCATATAGTTTCCTATGTTTCATATAGTTTCCTATGTTTCATATAGTTTCCTATGTTTCCCATAGTTTCCTATGTTTCATATAGTTTCATATAGTTTCCTATGTTTCATATAGTTTCCCATAGTTTCCTATGTTTCATATAGTTTCCTGTGTTTCATATGTTTCATACAGTTTCTTATGTTTCACATAGTTTCACATTGTTTCATATAGTTTCCCATAGTTTCCTGTTTCATATAGTTTCATATAGTTTCCTATGTTTCATATAGTTTCCTATGTTTCATATAGTTTCCTATGTTTCATATAGTTTCCTATGTTTCATATAGTTTCCTATGTTTCCCATAGTTTCCTATGTTTCATATGTTTCATATAGTTTCATATAGTTTCATATAGTTTCCCATAGTTTCCTATGTTTCATATAGTTTCCTGTGTTTCATATGTTTCATACAGTTTCTTATGTTTCACATAGTTTCACATTGTTTCATATAGTTTCATATAGTTTCATATAGTTTCCTATGTTTCATATAGTTTCCTGTGTTTCATATAGTTTCCTGTGTTTCATATAGTTTCCTATGTTTCATATAGTTTCCTATGTTTCTTGTGTTTCCTATGTTTCATATAGTTTCCTATGTTTCATATAGTTTCCTATGTTTCATATAGTTTCCTATGTTTCATATAGTTTCCTATGTTTCATATAGTTTCCTATGTTTCATATAGTTTCCTATGTTCAATATAGTTTCCTATGTTTCATATAGTTTCCCATAGTTTCATATAGTTTCCCATAGTTTCATATAGTTTCCTATGTTTCATATAGTTTCCTGTGTTTCATATAGTTTCATATAGTTTCCTGTGTTTCAAATAGTTTCATACAGTTTCCTATGTTTCACATTGTTTCATATAGTTTCCTATGTTTCATATAGTTTCCTATGTTTCATATAGTTTCCTATGTTTCATATAGTTTCCTATGTTTCATATAGTTTCCTATGTTTCATATAGTTTCCTATGTTTCATATAGTTTCCTATGTTTCCTATGTTTCCCATAGTTTCCTATGTTTCATATGTTTCATATGTTTCATATAGTTTCCTATGTTTCATATAGTTTCCCATAGTTTCCTATGTTTCATATAGTTTCCTGTGTTTCATATAGTTTCCTGTGTTTCATATAGTTTCCTATGTTTCCTATGTTTCATATAGTTTCCTGTGTTTCATATAGTTTCATACAGTTTCCTATGTTTCATACAGTTTCTTATGTTTCACATAGTTTCATATAGTTTCCCATAGTTTCCTGTTTCATATAGTTTCCTATGTTTCATATTGTTTCCTATGTTTCATATAGTTTCCTATGTTTCATATAGTTTCCTATGTTTCATATAGTTTCCTATGTTTCATATAGTTTCCTATGTTTCCCATAGTTTCCTATGTTTCCCATAGTTTCCTATGTTTCATATGTTTCATATAGTTTCCTATGTTTCATATAGTTTCCCATAGTTTCCTATGTTTCATATAGTTTCCTGTGTTTCATATAGTTTCCTATGTTTCATATAGTTTCCTATGTTTCATATAGTTTCCTATGTTTCATATAGTTTCCTATGTTTCATATAGTTTCCTATGTTTCATATAGTTTCATATAGTTTCCTGTGTTTCATATAGTTTCCTGTGTTTCATATAGTTTCCTGTGTTTCATATAGTTTCCTGTGTTTCATATAGTTTCCCATAGTTTCATATAGTTTCCTATGTTTCATATAGTTTCCTGTGTTTCATATAGTTTCATACAGTTTCATACAGTTTCACATAGTTTCACATTGTTTCATATAGTTTCCCATAGTTTCCTGTTTCATATAGTTTCATATAGTTTCCTATGTTTCATATAGTTTCATATAGTTTCCTGTGTTTCATATAGTTTCCTGTGTTTCATATAGTTTCCTGTGTTTCATATAGTTTCCTGTGTTTCATATAGTTTCCCATAGTTTCCCATAGTTTCATATAGTTTCCTGTGTTTCATATAGTTTCCTGTGTTTCATATAGTTTCCCATAGTTTCCCATAGTTTCATATAGTTTCCCATAGTTTCCTATGTTTCATATAGTTTCCTATGTTTCATATAGTTTCCTGTGTTTCATATAGTTTCATATAGTTTCCTGTGTTTCATATAGTTTCCTGTGTTTCATATAGTTTCCTGTGTTTCATACAGTTTCCTATGTTTCATATAGTTTCATACAGTTTCCTATAGTTTCATACAGTTTCCTATGTTTCATACAGTCTCTTATGTTTCATATAGTTTCACATTGTTTCATATAGTTTCATATAGTTTCATACAGTTTGTTATGTTTCACATAGTTTGTTATGTTTCACATAGTTTGTTATGTTTCACATAGTTTGTTATGTTTCACATAGTTTGTTATGTTTCACATAGTTTCACATTGTTTCATATAGTTTCATACAGTTTGTTATGTTTCACATAGTTTGTTATGTTTCACATAGTTTGTTATGTTTCACATAGTTTGTTATGTTTCACATAGTTTGTTATGTTTCACATAGTTTGTTATGTTTCACATAGTTTCACATTGTTTCATATAGTTTCATACAGTTTGTTATGTTTCACATAGTTTGTTATGTTTCACATAGTTTGTTATGTTTCACATAGTTTCACATTGTTTCCCATGTTTAATATAGTTTCCCATGTTTCATATAGTTATTCTTCAAAGTAGCCACCCTTTGCCTTGATGACAGCACACTCTTGGCATTCTCTCAACCAGCTTCATGAGGAATGATTTTCCAACAATCTTGAAGGAGTTCCCACATTTGCTGAGCACTTATTGTCTGCTTTTCCTTCACTCTTCGGTCCAACTCATCCCAAACCATCTCATTTGGGTTGAGGTTGGGTAATTGTGGAGGCCAGGTCATCTGATGCAGCTCTCCATCACTCTCCTTCTTGGTCAAATAGCCCTTACACAGCCTGGAGGTGTGTTGGGTCATTGTCCTGTTGAAAAACAGTCCCACTAAGCGCAAACCAGATGGGATGGCGTATCTCTTCAGAATGCTGTGGTAGCCATGCTGGTTAAGTGTGCCTTGAATTCTAAATAAATCCGACAGTGTCACCAGCAAACCACACATGCAGAGATCATCCGTTCACCAAAAAACTCAAATTTGGACTCCAGACCAAAGGACAAATTTCCACCGGTCTGATGTCTCTTCTTCTTATTGGTGTCCTTTAGTTGTGGTTTCTATGCAGCAATTCTACCATGAAGACCTGATTCACACAGTCTCCTCTGTATTCTGTATTGACTGACCTTCATGTCTTAAAGTAATGATGGACTGTTGTTTCTCTTTGCTTATTTGAGCTGTTTTTGCCACAATATGGACTTGGTCTTTTATTCCACCCCTACCTTGTCACAACACAACTGATTGGCTCAAACACACTGGTACTGTATATAAATGATATATTTCTGTATTTAATTTGAAATACATTTGCTAACATTTCTTAAAACATGAGTACTTTCTGAAGGCACTCTATATATAGTATTTTAACTAATGGCTGTATCCAGGCACTCCGTGATGCGTTGTGCGTAAGAACAGCCCTTGGCCGTGGTATATTGGCCATATACCACCAACCCCCCCGTGCCTTATTGCTATTATAAACTGGTTACTAAAGTAATTAGAGTAGTAAAAACACATGTTATGTCATACCCATAGTATACGGTTTACTATACATAGTCATTATATATAGTCATTATAAACTGGGTGATTCGAGCCCTGAATGATGATTAGCTGACAGCTGTGGTATATCACACTGTATACCACGGGTATGACAAATACATTTTTACTGCTCTAATTACGTTGGTAACCAGTTTATAATTGCAATAAGGCACCTCGTGGGTTTGTGGTATATGGCCAATATACCACGGCTAAGGGCTGTATAAGAACATTATTGGCCATATACTACATCCCCTCGACCGTTATTGCTTAATTTTGCCCTTCTAATACTGTTAAGTAATTTCTATATTCCACACCACCTGAGGCACTAAACATTCACTAATCATGACTTGACAGTAAACTTCCTGTTCTCTGTTCTGTCTTCTGGTCACCAGATGCCTCTAGAGATTCCCAACAGGGAGCTCTCCAGCAGCATCCTGTCTCTGCAGCCTGAACCAGACGTTCCTCCCGAGCTCAACCCGCCACGCATGCACTGTTGCTGAGATATCCCCCCACTACAACCCCTCTCCACTACAACCCTCCACTACATCCCTGGTCTCACCTCTCCACTACAACCCTCCACTACATCCCTGGTCTCACCTCTCCACTACAACCCTCCACTACATCCCTGGTCTCACCTCTCCACTACAACCCTCCACTACATCCCTGGTCTCACCTCTCCACTACAACCCTCCACTACATCCCTGGTCTCACCTCTCCACTACAACCCTCCACTACAACCCTGGTCTCACCTCTCCACTACAACCCTCCACTACATCCCTGGTCTCACCTCTCCACTACAACCCTGGTCTCACCTCTCCACTACAACCCTCCACTACATCCCTGGTCTCACCTCTCCACTACAACCCTCCACTACATCCCTGGTCTCACCTCTCCACTACATCCCTGGTCTCACCTCTCCACTACAACCCTCCACTACATCCCTGGTCTCACCTCTCCACTACAACCCTGGTCTCACCTCTCCACTACAACCCTCCACTACATCCCTGGTCTCACCTCTCCACTACAACCCTCCACTACATCCCTGGTCTCACCTCTCCACTACAACCCTGGTCTCACCTCTCCACTACAACCCTCCACTACATCCCTGGTCTCACCTCTCCACTACAACCCTCCACTACATCCCTGGTCTCACCTCTCCACTACATCCCTGGTCTCACCTCTCCACTACAACCCTCCACTACATCCCTGGTCTCACCTCTCCACTACAACCCTGGTCTCACCTCTCCACTACAACCCTCCACTACATCCCTGGTCTCACCTCTCCACTACATCCCTGGTCTCACCTCTCCACTACAACCCTCCACTACATCCCTGGTCTCACCTCTCCACTACAACCCTGGTCTCACCTCTCCACTACAACCCTCCACTACATCCCTGGTCTCACCTCTCCACTACAACCCTGGTCTCACCTCTCCACTACAACCCTCCACTACATCCCTGGTCTCACCTCTCCACTACAACCCTCCACTACATCCCTGGTCTCACCTCTCCACTACAACCCTGGTCTCACCTCTCCACTACAACCCTCCACTACATCCCTGGTCTCACCTCTCCACTACAACCCTCCACTACATCCCTGGTCTCACCTCTCCACTACATCCCTGGTCTCACCTCTCCACTACAACCCTCCACTACATCCCTGGTCTCACCTCTCCACTACAACCCTGGTCTCACCTCTCCACTACAACCCTCCACTACATCCCTGGTCTCACCTCTCCACTACATCCCTGGTCTCACCTCTCCACTACAACCCTCCACTACATCCCTGGTCTCACCTCTCCACTACAACCCTGGTCTCACCTCTCCACTACATCCCTGGTCTCACCTCTCCACTACAACCCTGGTCTCACCTCTCCACTACAACCCTCCACTACATCCCTGGTCTCACCTCTCCACTACAACCCTCCACTACATCCCTGGTCTCAACCATTCTGGCCACCAGAGGGCAGCACAACCAAGCAGAAGTCGGGCATCAGGAGGTGAAGAATAAGGATGAATCCCAAATGGCAATAGATTCCATATATAGAGCACTACTGACACCCCTGCTCTGACTGATCTTTTCATTTCTACTTCTGTCCTGTAGCTGTATGATATGTCACACTAACACATAGACCTCTTCTAACACCCCCCACTGCCCTACACACACACCTGTTCCAGACTACCTCATCCACGGGCCTCGCAGCCAAGTGCCTTCTAGGTAGAGAGAGATTCCTCTGGTAACCAATGCGCGCGCACACACACACACACACACACACACACACACACACACATTGGGTAAACTGGAGAAAGAAGAGGAACACACACCTGACTTCACTGAGGAGCTCCTCCCCCTACACTACTACACTAGGTATACCTTAACTCTGTGTATCTCTACTGTACAGGAAGGACAATGGATACGCGTCATCTAAAGTGTGTATCTCTACTGTACAGGAAGGACAATGGATGCTCTTCATATTGCACACAGCTACATTTGATAGAAAATCTTCTTGTATATAGTTTCATATAGACAGTTTTAATCCTATCACATAGTAAGTTGAATTTGATACAGTATTGGGTCTAGAGCCAGATGAATACGTGTTGACACGTCTTTTGGGGCTGAAGTCATCTACATATACTTAGAAAACGGCCTAGCAGACATTTGGTCTTGGATTAGATTAATTTTAAATCGACAGAATCCATGTGAAGAATTTCAATGTGTTTATTTACACAGCCAATAATGACATAGCCTTAACAGTAGTTGGCTTGTTGTGTGTCGCGTTCATTTATGTCTGTCTTGCCTTACAGTATTATAAGAGTGTGTTGAAATGGTTCCTAGTCCATTTGTTCATTGTAATGTTTTGCACTATAATCCATGAGAGCTAGTTATGCTGAAGTGTCTTCGGAGGGAGGGAAGGAGGGAAGGAAGGAGGGAGGGGACAGGCAGTAGTTAAACATGAAAGTATTAAATTAGTTAGCAGAACTAATAATGATACATAAAAACAAACCTTGTTTCAATGTTGAACCCTATTAGTGCACACCATACCAAAACGTTTTGAACCCTGTTTTGAAACAGAAAACGGAGACAAGTTTTTCTTATTGGATAATTCAGGTAGTCCCGTTTCAGTCTATTTTCTTCCGTTTGGTGCCTAATGAAAACTACTTAGTTTGAGTGGAGAGAAGTGCAGTGGCCGATGGGTAGTTTAGTTTTTAGACTGTTCTTAATTTAATTAAGTCATGGGGTGAGTTCTCAGTGCACATAAAAAGGGACAGTCACTATGAAGAGATGAGCTATCTACATACAGTCACTATGAAGAGATGAGGTACATCATATATACAAAAGTATGTGGACACCCCTTAAAATTTATGGATTTGGTTATTTCAGCCACACCCTTTGCTGACAGGTGTATAGAATCGAGCTCCCAGCCATACAATCTCCATAGAAAAATATTGGCAGTAGAATGGCCTTATTGAAGAGCTCAGTGACTTTCAACGTGGCACCGTCATAGAATGTCACCTTTCCAACAAGTCAGTTCGTCAAAATGTCTGCCCTGCTAGAGCTGCCCTGGTCAAATGTAAGTGCCGTTATTGTGAACAACAACGGCTCAGCTGCGAAGTGGTCGGTGACACAAGCTCACAGAACGGGACCACCGAGTGCTGAAGCACATAGCACTTAAAAATCGTTTGTCCTCGGTTGCAACACTCACTACCGAGTTCCAAACTGCCTCTGGAAGCAACGTCAGCACAAGGATTGTTCGTCGGAAGCTTTAATGAAATGGGTTTCCATGGCTGAGCAGCCACACACAAGCCTAAGATCACCATGCATAATGCCAAGCGTTGGCTGGAGGGCTGTAAAGCTCACGGCGATTGGACTCTGGAGCAGTGGAAATGCATTTCCTGGAGTGATGAATCACACTTCACCATCTAGCAGTCCAGCGAAAGAATCTGGGTTTGGCGGATGCCAGGAGAACGCTACCTGCCCGAATGCATAGTACCAACTGTAAAGTTTGGTGGAGGAGGAATAATGGTCTGGGGCTGTTTTTCATGGTTTGGCCCCTTAGTTCCTAAGGGTTTCACTTCCCCTAAGTTGAAATACCAGTTAAAGGTGATCAGTGTCGATCCATTAAGATATGTTATAATTTCTGCGTTGCATTTAGAAAGGTGAGCGCTATAAGAAAAAAAAAAAATTTTTTATTGGAAATGTTTGGTTGTGCCAATACAGTATTGGGATGATTCAGGAATTGATCTCAACTTGACTCGTAGTATAATGATTAACTAGTCCTCAATGTCTAGGTCTACATCTGCTATAGGTCTACATCTGCTATAGGTCTACATTGATCAAACCCCAACAAGAAACTATTGAAATTGTCAAAACGAGACATATCTATTTAAAGTTATGTGTTTGGAATGATGTTTAGTTTAGTTTAGTTAGTTTAGTTAGGACCAGTTAGAGTATATCCTGCACAGATAACTGGTTGTCATTGTGCCTTAGTAATGTTTGAAAGATTAACCTACAATCTGAGGCCTATCAACCAACTAAAAATGAAAATCATGTTTGAGATTGAAATGTTGGATTGTTTTGAGTCAAGAAGAGTGTCACTCAAATTGGTATTTTATCCAGTTATGTGTCTGAAAAACATGTAGATGTTGTTTTATCAATGTGCACATAATGGTTTAGGTCAATAAGCAATGTTAAAATAGATGAAGTAAACTAACAGGCTTCACGTAATAAGACACAGAATCCTAAACATACACCCCTAGAGAATAATAGGTGCTTGATCTAACAACCACCTTTGTCTGCCAGTTGTATTATTTATCATTGATTGGCTAGTTTATTCATGATTATTGGGGTCCCTTCTAGGACCTTGATTATTGGGGTCCCTTCTAGGATCAGATTCAAGTCTTTAGAGCTTTTGTGGTTTTTACTTGGAAGCGTTTCAATGCTGAGTTTTGGGGTGAATATGGTATTGGTTACGTGCAGGGGTGGAATTGGGAAATTAGCTGAATTCCTAGTAATATGACAGTGGTGACTTACCAGTTTTTCCCCCCCTACAATTCCACTCCTGGTTGCATGTTTTAGAGTGTTAGAATGGGAAGCATGGATCAAGTTTCAATCAATTAAAAGAGTATATGATTGATTGATTGAGATCAAATATTAAACAAATGTACACTAACCCCAGTTAACAATAAACATGGTATTAACCATGATCTCTGTCCTACAGACAAGCATTACTATACTGTCCTGTGTCAGATTACATATTCTTTACAATGCAATCACTAACACACAGTAGGCTACATGCGTCTTTTAAAGATGGAAGACTGTACTTTGTATCAGGATTGGCGTCAATACGAATTCAGTCAGTCAATTCAGGAAGTGATATGAATTTAAAATCCAAATGTTAAAAGATAAATATCTTCTCCTTTCCAGACTACCTAGAAGTCACTGAAAATAGATGCTTCCTGAATACACTGACTTCCATTGGAACTGACCTCATCCCTGCTTTGTATTAAACAATTACTTAATTGGAAGATAAAAACAGTTGGCATGTTTTGAAAGTGAATTTGTGGGATTTATAGCTTGTGGCATTCTTTAACTAATGAAGTGAAAATAAAGAGATATTTATTACCAACTACTGTCAGACAATTTTTTTTAATTGTATTTTAATTTTAAATACACTGAACGAAAATATAAACGCAACATGTAAAATGTTGGTACCATGTTTCATGAGCTGAAATAAAAGATCCCAGAAATGTCTCCATATGCACAAAAAGCTTATTTCTCTCAAATTTTGTGCACAATTTGTTTACATCCCTGTTAGTGAGCATTTCTCCTTGCCAAGATAATTCATCCACCTGACAGGTGTGGCATATCAAGAAGCTGATTAAACAGCATTATCATTACACAGGTGCACCTTGTGCTGGGGACAATAAAAGGCCACTAAAATGTGCAGTTTTGTCACACAACACAATGCTTCAGATGTCTCAAGTTTTGAGGGAGCGTGCAATTGGCATGCTGACTGCAGGAATGTCCACCAGAGCTGTTGCTAGAGAACAGAATTGTAATTTCTCTACCATACCAACCGTACGTCTAACTGCCCTCACAACTGCAGAACACATGTAGCCATTCCAGCCCAGGAATTCCACATCCTCACCAGGGTCTTGACCTGACTACATTTCAGTGTCATAATCGACTTAAGGGGGGCAAACGCTCACCTTCAATGGCACGCTGGAGAAATGTGCTCTTCAAGAATGAATCCCGGTTTCAACTGTACCGGGCAGATGGCAGGCAGTGTGTATGGCGTTGTGTGCGAGAGCAGTTTGCTGATGTCAACGTTGTGAACAGAGTGCCCCATGGTGGGGTTGTGGTATGGGCAGGCATAAGCTATGGATAACAAATACAACTGCATTTTATCGATGGCAATTTGAATGCACAGAGATACCGTGACGAGATCTTGAGGCCCAATGCCGTGACAATAATCTGTTGAGATCACCTCATGTTTCAGTATGATAGATAGATAGATAGATAGATAGATAGGTACTTTATTGATCCCCCGGGGGGGAAATTTCATTGTCAAGCAGCTACAACAAAAACACAGGGCAGGTGCAAAATGCCACAACGAAAGTACACAAAAGACAGATACACGGTACATGATACATAGAGCGGCAGTATGAAAAAGTATAGAAATACAAGATATCTGGAGTGCAAAAAAAAGCTATAAAAAGGACATTGCATAGTATGGGTGGTTGGCTGAATATGTACACTATACGTTGGTGGATGTTGGATGGTTAACTATACTATACAGGTCGATGGCAGAGAAATACTTCAGTAGCTAAAAATGCGTATGATATGAGCGAGGGAATAATAGTTTACTTAATAGACAGACTGGGTAAATGAACAGGTAAGTGAAAATTTTGCATGGTTAAATTAGCTGTACAGTTAGGTATACAGTTATATTTACAGATAAGTGAATACTTGCATGTTTACACAAACTGTACAGGTAAATGACAGGAAGAGATACTTTAATAGCTAAATGTGTGTATGATATCATTTGGGGTAATAATAGTAATTCCCTTAAAATACAGTCCTTAGTGCGCAGGGTTTAATTACAGACAACTGCACTTATTGCACATTCGATATACTAAAAGCAATGAGAAAAGGTGCAACTGGCAGGATACTAATATGCATTCCTGAGTGAATGCCTACGTCCAATAATTACTTACAATATTGCATGTGATATAATATAACAACTGTACATGAGTATGTATATACAGACCTGTATGAATAAATAGGTCCTGAGTGGATGAGTGCTGACGGACCAGAGTTACTCACGGATGGATGCATAATTGTTAAACTAGGTCCTAGCACCCCAACAGTTCCAGATCTATGTTGCCGACGGCACGGCACCCCGGTGAGGCATTATACAGTCTCATAGCCGCCGGCAGGAAGGACCTCCTGTAGCGCTCTCTGGCACACCGTGGTGGGATCAGTCTGTGACTGAAAGATAATGCACGTCTCCATGCAGCACGTCTCCATGCAGCAAGGATCTGTACACAAATCCTGGAAACTGAAAATGTCCCAGTTCTTCCATGGCCTGCATACTCAACAGACATGTCACCCATTGAGCATGTTTGGGATGCTCTGGATCAACGTGCACGACAGCGTTTTCCGTCCAGCAACTTCGCACAGCCATTGAAGAAGAGTGGGGCAACATTCCACAGGCCACAATCAACCTGATCAGCCTGATCAAGTCAAGAAGATGTGTCGCGCTGCATGAGGCAAATGGTGGTCACACCAGATACTGACTGGTTTTCTGATCCACGCCCCTACCTTTTTTTGAAGGTATCTGTGACCAACAGATACATATCTGTATTCCCAGCCATGTGAAATCCATAGATTAGGGCCTAATGAATTTATTTCAATTGACTGATTTCCTTATGAACTGTAACTCTGTAAAATATTTGAAATTGTTGTTTTTGTTCAGTGTATATTCTCTTGTAATGTGTGATGATGACTGCTAAATGGCACACTAACCCTAAGGCTACTTTGGACCAATGGGAATAGGACGCCATTTGAGACGAACTCTGTGTTGGTGTATGTGTATATTTATACTTAAACTATTGCATGAAGATGTTTTAATGTGTTGAATTACTGCTTACATTTTAAACTCTGAAATGTCAGTGTGTCAATATACAGTAACAATATACCTAGTTAAGGAGAAATATACAAAATATACAAAAATATTTATAAACGCAACATGCAACAATTTAAAAGATGTTACTGAGTTACAGTTGATATAAGGAAATCAGTCAATTGAAATAAATTCATTAGATAGATAGATAGATAGATAGATAGATAGATAGATAGATAGATAGATAGATAGATAGATAGATAGATAGATAGATAGATAGATAGATAGATAGATAGATACTTTATTGATCCCCAAGGGGAAGAAGTCTGGTGTGCAAAAAAGCTATAAAAAGACATTGCATAATATGGGTGAATGGCTGAATATGTACACTATACATTGTTACAGAGTGTTAGGTGAAAAAAATAGATAAAATATTGCAAGTTGATATAGATAAATAAGGAGTATTTGCATGGTTAACTATACTATACAGGTCGATGGCAGAGAAATACTTAATGCTAAATGTGGGTATGATATAATAGTGGTAATAATAGTTTACTTAATATACAGACTAGTTAAATGTACAGATAAGTGAATACCTGCATGGTTAAATTAACTGTACAGGTAAATGACAGGAAGAGATACTTAAATAGCTAAATGTGTGTATGATATAATTTAGGGTGATAATAATAATTCCCTTAAAATACAGTCCTTAGTGCGCAGGGTTGAATTACAGATAAATGCACGTATTGCACATTCGATATACTAAAAGCAATGAAAAAAGATACAACTGACAGGATACTAATATGCATTCCTGAGTGAATGACTATGAAAGTTCAGTCCGAGCATTTTTTACAATATTGCATGTGATATCATATAACAACTGTACATGAATATCTATATACAGTCCTGAATGAATATGTCCTGAGTGAATGAGTGATTACAGACCAGAGTTACTCACGGATGGATGCATAATTGTTAAACTAGGTCCTAACACCCCAACAGTTCCAGATCTATGTTGCCGACGGCACGGCTCCCCGGTGAGACATTTAATAGTCTAATAGCCGCCGGCAGGAAGGACCTCCTGTAGCGCTATCTGGCACACCGTGGTGGGATCAGTCTGTGACTGAAGGTGCTCTTCTGCATCATAACCATGGCATGCAGAGGGTGGTTGACGTTGTCCATGATGGCCAGCAATTTGGCCAGGATCCGTCTCTCCGCCAGCTCCTCTAGAGTGTCAAGGCTCATCCCCAGAACATAGCTAGCCTTCCTGATCAGCTTATTTACCCGAGAAGCATCACCAGCCTTTATGTTGGCACCCCAGCACACCACTGCAGACTGGTAGAAGGTATGCAGTAGTTTACTGCACACGTTGAAGGACCTTAGCCTCCTCAGAAAGTAGAGTCGGCTCTGGCCCTTTTTGTACAGAGCCCCGGTGTTACCAGCCCATTCCAGCCTGTTGTCCATATAGACTCCCAGGAACTTGATGACCCAACCATTTCCACATCCATCCCCTGTATAGGGACTGCAGTCTGTTGTGCCTTGGTTCTCCTGAAGTCCACCACCATCTCCTTTGTTTTGCTGATGTTGAGCTGAAGGTGGTTCTGCTCACACCACACCACAAAGTCATTGATTGTGCTCCTGTACTCCTCCTCCTGCCCACCCCTGATGCACCCTACAATAGCAGAGTCATCCGTGAACTTCTGTAGGTGGCATGTTTCAGAGTTATATATCTGAAGTCCCAGGTGTAGAGGGTGAACAGGAAGGGGGACAGGACCGTTCCCTGGGGGGCCCCTGTGTTGCTAACTGCCCGTTCTGACACACAGCTCTGTAGTCACACAAATTGTGGCCTACCGGTCAGGTAGTCCGTGACCCAGGAGACTAAGGGTGCTTCCACTTTCATCCTCCTCATCTTCTCACCCAGTAGCAGGGGCTGAGTGGTATTGAAGGCACTGGAGAAGTCAAAAAAACATAACCCTCACAGTGCAACCTGCGTTGTCCAGGTGAGAGTCGGCCCTCTGCAGAAGGTAGATGATTGCATCATCCACCCCGATGTTGCGCTGGTATGCAAACTGCAGGGGGTCCAGTGATGAACACACCAGGGGTCTGAGGTGAGCGAGGACTAACCTTTCCAGGGTCTTCATGATGTGGGATGTTAGCGCTACAGGTCTGAAGTCATTCAGGACAGTGGGGTGCGCCGTCTTGGGCACTGGGACCAGACAGGATGTTTTCCACAGCACAGGGACTCTAATCTATGGTTTTCACATAACTGGGCAGGGGCGCAGCCACTTGGGAGCAAGGCCCACTCACTGTGGAGCCCGATCCAGACCCCTCAGACGATCCAGCAGGAGAAGAAGCTGGATGTGGAGGTCCTGGGCTGGCGTGGTTCCGTGTTGTTTGCGGTTGTGAGGCCCGTTGGACATACTGCCAAATTCTCTACAACTATGTTGGCCTCTTATGGTAGCGATATGAACATTAATTTCTCTGGCAATAGCTCTGGTGGACATTCCTGCAGTCAGCATGTCAATTGCACACTCTCTCAAAACTTGAGACATCTGAGGCATTGTGTTGTGAGACAAAACTGCATATTTTAGAGTGGCCTTTTATTGTCCCCAGCACAAGGTGCACCTGTGTAATGATGATCATGCTGTTTAATCAGCTTCTTGACATGTCACACCTGTCAGGTGGATGGATTATCTTGACAAAGGAGAAATGCTCACTAACAAATTTGTGCACAACATTTGAGAGGGTATGGAACATTTCTGGTATTTGGTATTTCAGCTCATGAAACAAGGGACCAACACTTTACATACTGCGTTTATATTTGTGTTAATCTGCTCTGGGGTGTGTTAGGTGTTTGTGAGAAACAAAGCGCATGCGCCCCCTTTAGGAACCATAGCAGGCGTCAACCAGGCTCGAGAGCGCAAGGTCATGGTTAAAATGGATACAGCATTTGTCATATACAAATGAACGGCAAAAGTTGCATTTTTTAGCATTTTTAGCTATCCCCCAAAACCCTTTTCATAACCTTAACCTAATTATCCTAATCTGCCGCGTGAATTAAAACCTGCAACGAAAAGTCAAATCCGACAAAAGCTGTATCCCATCTAGTCAAATAGACAGCAGCGATTGCAGATTTTCCTTGTCACATCGACGGGAGTGAGAAAGGGCAAAAGACGGTGAGCCGCCGACACACGGACAGACGGGGGCCCAGAGAGAGAGGGGGAGGACGAGAGGAATGGTGGAATCATATCAGGGAATACGAATAATGTATATCCAAACCTTACAATCATCTAAACTGCAGATGTCATTTGTCTGGAATCGGTTTCTTTAGGCTACAATAATCTCGTTTATTTCAGCGATTCCTTCAAGGAGACCGAGTGGAGCCACCGGGCTGCTGGTACCGTACAGGAGAGTACAATGACAACCTGGTGAATGCAGCCGATGATATCTATATAACCAGACGGAATGGAATTAAACCGCGAATAGCCTAAAGGACCGGGGTGCGCATCCCCAACCCGAGAGTGATGAGAAGAATAGTGGGGAGAGAGGACTGTGTTTCTGCTGCTCTGGCCTGTCAAAGGTATTATTTATGTGTGTCGTGAACTGATCATTTGTTGATCCATCAACCCCCTCCCCTCCTCCATATCTTCTCTACCGGTGTCGTCGGAGTGTTGTAACATGGAGCGCTCCAATGGCTCTGGAACCAGCGAACCCACCAAACCGCCAAACAACCAGTTGGAGAAGAAACGGTTAAACCGAGCACCGTCTCCGGCCAGACCGTCCCTGAAGGATGTCCGCTCCTCGCCCAAACCAGCGGCTATCGTACCAAAATCCCCCAAGCTGACCAAGCAGCAGCACACCTCTTCCCCAGTGGCCTTATCATCCAATCAAAGCCGCATCTCCAGGCGCACCCCAATCGGAGCGAAGGACATCAAACCAGCCGTGGTGAAAAGTCACAGCACCAAGTCTTCGACGTTCACGAAAAAGACCGTTAAGGTCATTCAACATGCGGCGCTGGAACATAAACCGACCACTACAAGCGCCAGCAAATGGACCCCTGACAGCAGCACCAGCAGTCCACACCTCGCCCTCAAAGCCAAGAAGAGTAAAA
The DNA here is from genome assembly GCA_023634145.1 of Thymallus thymallus. Taxonomy (NCBI): domain Eukaryota; kingdom Metazoa; phylum Chordata; class Actinopteri; order Salmoniformes; family Salmonidae; genus Thymallus; species Thymallus thymallus. The sequence continues at coordinate 2,247,572 of CM042382.1, forward strand.
TAGCCACTCTGACCGCGTCTCACCACGGCCCGCTCAGCCTTGGCTCCCCAATCCGCGTCCCAACCGGTGCTACCCCCCTCGGCAGCAGGGTCAGTCAGACCGACAGTAGCTCCGATCTCTCCGACTGTCCCTCCGACGAACAGCGCCTGGCCGCGGCCGCAAACAGCGATGGGGAGTCGGGGGGCTCTGGCTCTGGGGCCAGCGACAGGGATCAATTGGATTATTCTCTGCAGGCGGCAGCATCAACGTCAGACGCGGCCGGTGCGCCAGGGGCAAAAACTGGTAGTGGTGGTGGTTCAATGTGCACCGTGGAGGGTAGCCCGGCGGCTGCTGGAAAATGCGACATGTCTCAGTCTCCAGGAGCATGTGCTCACCGTCACGGAGGAGAGGGGATTAAACAGGAGAAAGCATCAACAAGCGCACCATTTATAAAACTGGAATGCAGCAAGGAGATCATCGAGGAGGATTTATTACGGGAAATAGAAGATCTTCGTTCTGAAAACGAGTACCTCAAGGTAAAAGAGCCTGCGGGAATGATTTCTGTTTTCTTATCAGTACTTATCATATTGTCTTTTAGTCTATTTATGGCAATACATTGTTTGTCATCCATTCATAGTAATAGCTGTTCTGTAGGCTACCCTTATAGTAATAGCTGTTCTGTAGGCTACCCTCATAGTAATAGCTGTTCTGTAGGCTGCCCTCATAGTAATAGCTGTTCTGTAGGCTACCCTCATAGTAATAGCTGTTCTGTAGGCTACCCTTATAGTAATAGCTGTTCTGTAGGCTGCCCTCATAGTAATAGCTGTTCTGTAGGCTGTAGTTGACTATCCTCTGGTAGTTGGTAGAGTACTCTCTCTTGATCATGGTGTATCAGACTGTAGAGTACTCTCTCTTGATCATGGTGTATCAGACTGTAGAGTACTCTCTCTGGATCATGGTGTATCAGACTGTAGAGTACTCTCTCTGGATCATGGTGTATCAGACTGTAGAGTACTCTCTCTGGATCATGGTGTATCAGACTGTAGAGTACTCTCTCTGGATCATGGTGTATCAGATTTTTATTTCTGTTAGGACTATTAAAATTAACCCCAATGACATCAGGAAATATAAGAAGACTATCATTTTGTCCGACCTCAGTTTCGTATTGCATTGCAGTTTAAGTAGATTTCGAATTGTAAATAAATCTGTCCTCCAAATACACTACATGGTCAAAAGTATGTGGACAACTGATCGTCGAACATCTCATTCCAAAATCATGGGCATTAATAACAGCCTCCACTCTTCTGGGAAGGCTTTCCACTAATGTTGGAACATTGCTGCAGGGACTTGCTTCCATTCAGCCACGAGCATTATTGAGGTCTGGCACTGATGTTGGGCGATTAGGTCTGGCTCACAGTCAGCGTTCCAATTCATCCCAATGGTGTTCTATGGGGTTGACGACAAGGCTCTGTGCAGGCTAGTCAAGTTCTTCCACTCCGATCTCAACAAACCATTTCTGAATGGACCTCGCATTGAGCACAGAGGCATTGTCATGCTGAAACAGGAAAGGGCCTTCCCCAAACTATTGCCATAAAGTTGGAAGCACATAATCATCTAGAATGTCATTGTATGCTGTATCGTTAAGATTTCCCTTCACTGGAACTAAGGGGCCTGAACCATGAAAAACAGCCACAGACTATTATTCCTCCTCCACCAAACTTTACAGTTGGCACTATGCATTGGGGCAGGTAGCGTTCTCCTGGCATCCGCCAAACCCAAATTAGTCTGTTGGACTGACAGATGGTGAAGCGTGAGAACGCGTTTGCACTGCTCCAGAGTCCAATGGCAGCAAGCTTTACACCACTCCAGCCGACGCTTGGCATTGTGCATGCTCGGTCATGGGTACACACATACTTTATGGCTACACACACACATACTATATGGCTACACACACACACACACACACACACACACACACACACACACACACACACACACACACACACACACACACACATACACACACACACACACATACTATATGGCTACACACACACACTCATACTTTATGGCTACACACACACACACACATACTATATGGCTACACACACATACTATATGGCTACACACACATACTGTATGGCTACACACACACACATACTATATGGCTACACACACATACTGTATGGCTAGTCATACATACTATATGGCTACAAACACACAGACATTGCATAGTATGGGTGGATGGCTGAATATGTACACTATACATTGGTGGATGTTGGATGGTTAACTATACTATACAGGTCGATGGCAGAGAAATACTTCAATAGCTAAAAGTGCGTATGATATGAGCGAGGGTAATAATAGTTTACTTAATAGACAGACTGGTTAAATGAACAGGTAAGTGAATATTTAGCATGGTTAAATTAGCTGTACAGGTAAATATACAGTTAAATGTACAGGTAAGTGAATATTTGCATGGTTACATTAACTGTACAGGTAAATGACAGTTGTTGATGTTGATGTCAAGAAAGTCCAGCAAGCGCCAGGACCGTCTCCTAAAGTTGATTCAGCTGCGGGATCGGGGCACCACCAGTGCAGAGCTTGCTCAGGAATGGCAGCAGGCAGGTATGAGTGCATCTGCACGCACAGTGAGGCGAAGACTTTTGGAGGATGGCCTGGTGTCAAGAAGGGCAGCAAAGAAGCCACTTCTCTCCAGGAAAAACATCAGGGACAGACTGATATTCTGCAAAAGGTACAGGGATTGGACTGCTGAGGACTGGGGTAGAGTCATATTCTCTGATGAATCCCCTTTCCAATTGTTTGGGCCATCCGGAAAACCCCTTGTCCGGAGAAGACAAGGTGAGCGCTACCATCAGTCCTGTGTCATGCCAACAGTAAGGCATCCTCAGACCATTCATGTGTGGGGTTGCTTCTCAGCCAAGGGAGTGGGCTCACTCACAATTTAGCCTAAGAACACAGCCATGAATAAAGAATGGTACCAACACATCCTCCGAGAGCAACTTCTCCCAACCATCCAAGAACAGTTTGGTGATGACTAATGCCTTTTCCAGCATGATGGAGCACCTTGCCATAAGGCAAAAATGATAACTAAGTGGCTCAGGGAACAAAACATCGACATTTTGGGTCCATGGCCAGGAAACTCCTCAGACCTTAATCCCATTGAGAACTTCTGGTCGATCCTCAAAAACCCACAACTTCTGACAAACTCCAAGCATTGATTATGCAAGAATGGCCTGTCATCAGTCAGGATGTGGCCCCGAAGTTAATTGAGAGCATGCAAGGGCGGATTGCAGAGGTCTTGAAAAAGAAGGGTCAACACTGCAAATATTGACTCTTTGCATAAACTGAATGTCCTTGTCAATGAAAGCCTTTGACACTTATGGAATACTTGTAATTATACTTCAGTGTTACCATAGTAACTACTGACATAAAGATCTAAGAACACTGAAGCAGCAAACTTTGTCGAGATCAATACTTGTGTCATTCTCAAAACTTTTGACCACGACTGAACTATATGGCTACACACAGATACTGTATGGCTAAACAAAATACAAATTCTAATGTTCAAACAAACCATTTTTCCAACATCTGCTTTAGCCTATCCTAACCTAACCTAACCTAACCTACCCTAACCTACCCTACCCTAACCTACCCTAACCTTTCCTAACCTACCCTACCCTAACCTACCCTAACCTACCCGAACCTAACCTACCCTAACTTAACCTAACCTACCCTAACCTAACCTACCCTACCCTACCCTAACCTACCCTACCCTAACTTAACCTAACCTACCCTAACCTACCCTAACTTAACCTAACCTAGGTTATACTGTATATCATGATAGGAAATGGTGATGGATAGTGCTTCAGTTAAATGGATGTATTCATCATGTCTGTTTTTCAATGTGGGATTGTCCTGATCTCTCCTCCTCTCCTCTCCTCTCTCCTCTCTCCTCCCCTCTCCTCTCCTCTCCTCTCCTCTCCTCTCCTCTCCTCTCCTCTCCTCTCTTCAGGAAATTTCCCCCCCGGGGGATCAATAAAGTACCTATCTATCTATCTATCTATCTATCTATCTATCTATCTATCTATCTATCTATCTATCTATCTATCTATCTATCTATCTATCTATCTATCTATCTATCTATCTATCTATCTATATATCTATCTATCTATCTATCTATCTATCTATCTATCTATCTATCTATCTATCTATCTATCTATCTATCTATCTATCTATCTATCTATCTATCTATCTATCTATCTATCTATCTATCTATCTATCTATCTATCTATCTATCTATCTATCTATCTATCTATCTATCTATCTATCTATCTATCTATCTATCTATCTATCTATCTATCTATCTATCTATCTATCTATCTATCTATCTATCTATCTATCTATCTATCTATCTATCTAATGGGCCAGTCCCAGAGGACCTGATAACTGTCAGATGTCCAACCTGGACTCAGAGGTAGACGTAACATAGTAAACTTAAATCAGAGACAATACAATTAGTATTTATGTTACGTTTTGTATCTGTTTATTTGTGGATGTCCATCATCCATTTCCTATATGTTACGAACAATCCCACATATTTCATATTAATATTTTAAGGGAATTACTATTATTACCCCAAATTATATCATACACACATTTAGCTATTTAAGTATCTCTTCCTGTCATTTACCTGTACAGTTTGTGTAACCATGCAAGTATTCACTTATCTGTAAATATAACTGTATACTTACCTGTACAGCTAATTTAACCATGCAAAATATTCACTTACCTGTTCATTTACCCAGTCTGTCTATTAAGTAAGCTATAATTAACCTCGCTCATATCATATGCATTTTTAGCTACTGAAGTATTTCTCTGCCATCGACCGTATAGTATAGTTAACCATCCAACATCCACCAATGTATAGTGTACATATTCAGCCATCCACCCATACTATGCAATGTCTTTTTATAGCTTTTTTGCACTCCAGATATCTTGTATTTCTATACTTTTTCATACTGCTGCTCTATGTATCATGTACTGTGTATATGTCTTTTGTGTATTTTCGTTCTGGCATTTTGCACCATGCCCTATGTTTTGTTGTAGCTGCTTGACAAAGAATTTCCCCTTCGGGGATCAATAAAGTATCTATCTATCTATCTATCTATCTATCTATCTATCTATCTATCTATCTATCTATCTATCTATCTATCTATCTATCTATCTAAAAACTCCCTAGAAATGCAGGAACCTAGGAAGAAACCTAGAGAGGAACCAGGCACTGAGCGGTGGCCAGTCCTCTTCTGGCTGTGCTGGGTGGAGATTATAAGAGTACATGGCCTTTAAGGCCAGATTGTTCTTCAAGATGTTGAAACATTCATAGATGACCAGCAGGGTCAAATAATAATCACAGTGGTTGTAGAGGGATCAACAGGTCAGCACCTCCGGAGTAAATGTGGGATTGTTCGTAACATATAGGAAATGGATGATGGACATCCACAAATAAACAGATACAAAACGTAACATAAATACTAATTGTATTGTCTCTGATTTAAGTTTACTATGTTACGTCTACCTCTGAGTCCAGGTTGGACATGGATTTTTGTTTTAGATTCCGTCTCTCACAGTTGAAGTGTACCTATGATAAAAATTACAGACCTCTACATGCTTTGTAAGTAGGAAAACCTGTAAAATCGGCAGTGTATCAAATACTTGTTCTCCCCACTGTATATACAGTCCTGAATGAATAAGTCCTGAGTGAATGAGTGATTACGGGCCAGAGTTACTCACGGATGGATGCATAATTGTTAAACTTGGTCCTAGCAACCCAGCAGTTCCAGATCTATGTTGCCGATGGCATGGCACCCCGGAGAGGCATTATATAGTCTAATAGCCGCCGGCAGGAAGGACCTCCTGTAGCGCTCTCTGGCACACCGTGGTGGGATCAGTCTGTGACTGAAGGTGCTCCTCTGCGTCATAACCATGGCATGCAGAGGGTGGGTGACGTTGTCCATGATGGCCAGCAGTTTGGCCAGGATCCGTCTCTCCGCCACCTCCTCTAGAGTGTCAAGGCTCATCCCCAGGACAGAGCTAGCCTTCCTGATCAGCTTATTAACCCGAGAAGCATCACCGGCTTTTATGTTGGCTCCCCAGCACACCTAGCCATCGTGCTTCTACATCTGCATTGTTTGCTGTTTGGGGTTTTAGGCTGGGCTTCTGTATAAGGACTGCTGATGTAAAAAGGGCTTTATAAATACATTTGATTTGATGATATGTTATGAATTTGCAAAATGTACAGTACCAGTCAAAAGTTTGGACACAGCTACTCATTCAAGGGTTTTTCTTTATTTTCACTATTTTCTACATTGTAGAATAATAGTGAAGACATTAACACTAAAACATTTTGGTTAAGTGTGCCTTGAATTCTAAATAAATCACTGACAGTGTCACCAGCAAAGCACCCCCACACCATCACACCTCCTCCTCCATGATTCACGGTGGGAACCACACATGTGGAGATCATCCATTCACCTACTCTGCGTCTCACAAAGACACTGCGGTTGGAACCAAAAAATGCATCAAATTTGGACAGATTTCCACCGGTCTGATGTCTCTTCTTCTTATTGGTGTCCTTTAGTTGTGGTTTCTTTGCAGCAATTCTACCATGAAGACCTGATTCACACAGTCTCCTCTGAACAGTTGATGTTGAGATGTGTCTGTTACTTGAACTCTGTGAAGCATTTATTTGGTCTGCAATCTGAGGCTGGTAACTCTAATGAACTTATCCTCTGCAGCAGAGGTAACTCTGGGTCTTCCATTCCTGTGGCGGTCCACATGAGAGTAAGTTTCATCATAGCGCTTGATGGTTTTTGCGACTGCACTTGAAGAAACTTTCAAAGTTCTTGAAATGTTCTATATTGACTGACCTTCATGTCGTTTCTCTTTGCTTATTTGAGCTGTTCTTATGGACTTGGTCTTTTACCAAATAAGACTATCTTCTGTATTCCACCCCTACCTTGTCACAACACAACTGATTGGCTCAAACGCATTAAGAAGGAAATATATCCCTCAAATTATCTTTTAACAAGACACACCTATTAATTGATATGCATTCCAGGTGACTACCTCATGAAACTGGTTGAGAGAATGCCAAGAGTGTGCAAAGCTGTCATCAAGGCAAAGGTTGAAGAATCTCAAATATAAAATATATTTATGTTTTGTTTAACACTTCTTTGGTTACCACATGAGTCCATATGTGTTATTTCATAGTTTTTATGTTTTCACTATTATTCTACAATGTAGAAAATAGTACAAATAAAGAAAAACCCTTGAATTAGTAGGTGTGTCCAAACTTTTGACTCTATATGTTACGAATTCCATTTTCTTGTGGCTAAAGTTAGCTAGGTGGCTAATGCTAAAGTTAGCTAGGTGGCTAATGCTAAAGTTAGCTAGGTGGCTAATGCTAAAGTTAGCTAGGTGGCTAATGCTAATGTTAGCTAGGTTTAGGGGTTAGGGTTAGGAATTAAGTTAAAGCTGCAATATGTAACATTTTGGGGAACCTGACCAAATTCACATAGAAATCTGAGTTATAGATCTGTCATTGCCATTGAAAGCAGGTCTAAGAAGCAGTAGATCGGTTCTATGTGCGCTTATTGCTATTGCTTCCCGTTCTTAAGTTTCATTTTTGCATCTTTTACTTTCGGTTTTGTACGCCAGCTTCAAACTGTTTAAAATATAATATTTTTGGTTATGGAAAATATATTTCACAGCTGTTTAGATGGTTCAAAGTCTTTCTACACTATACTTGCTATTTTTGTAATATAAACTGAAATTAGAAAAACTATTAGATTTTTAACAACTGGGAAATGCTGGCGCGGTTTCTGCATTGTGCAGCTTTAAAGGATTAGGGTTCATTAACATGCTAATCAGTAGCTAAAAAGTAGTACGTAGTTGCAGCAATGTTTCTAAAATGCAAAAGTTGTCTGTGATGAGATTTAAACACGCAATCTTTGGGTTGCTAGACGTTCGCGTTACATGCCTACCCATCCACCCTGACCAACCACCGTTCTTTTGTTTTTGCCTTAAGTAACCTTCTGTCTTATGTAACCATACCAAACATAACATATCATACTAAATTGAGTCACAGATTTTTTGTTTACGATGTTACGTTGTCAGGGCCACAGTCACACTCTCCCTCTCTCCTCTCCCTCTCTCCTCTCCTCCCTCTCTCCTCTCCTCTCCTCCCTCTCTCCTCATCCCACTTCTGTCTCTGTCTTTCTCCGTCTCTCTCTTTTCTCTTTCTCTCTCTCTCTCTCTCTCTCTCTCTCTCTCTCTCTCTCTCTCTCTCTCTCTCTCTCTCTCTCTCTCTCTCTCTCTCTCTCTCTATCACTCTCTATCACTCTCTCTCTCTCTCTCTGTCTCTCTCTGTCTCTCTCTCTCTCTCTCAATTCAAATTCAAATTCGGCTTTATTGGCATGAAAGTTACAACTTAACAATATTGCCAAAGCACTTTACAATGTAACAATAAAAAGAACGTTCATATTATTATTAACAACAACAAAAATATAGATTCAATACATATTAATTATCACATACACAACCAAACATATTCAAAATAATTGTATGTGTGTGTTTTGTGTGTGTGTAAGTTTGTTGGGAGGTTATTGGTTGTAGTTGGGTCAACTGGTTGTCCTTATGGTATTTTTGGTTGCAGTTGGGTCAACTGGTTGTCCCTACGGGTGTGGCATAATGCAACATATTTTGCACCATAAATGGCACAATGGACCTTTTCACCCAATAGGCATTGTAATTTTTCATTATCTGTTCCTGTTTCAAATTCTTTATTTCTCTTTTGAATTTGGGGAAAGAAAGTTGCCCGTATGTCTGCATAATTATCACATTTTAGGAGAAAGTGTGTTTCCGTTTCAACTGCGTTTTGTGGGCAGAGTAAACACAACCTGGCATATCTGGGTTGCCAGATCTGTCTGCGACGACCGGTCTCTATAGCCAGGCTGTGCTCACTGAGTCTGTACATAGTCAATGTTTTCCTCAGTTTTCTATCAGTCACAGTGGTCAGGTAGTTTGCCACTGTATACTGTCTGTTTAGTGCCAAATAGCATTGAAGTTTACTTTGATTTTTTGTGGTATCTTTCCAATAGGTCATGTAATTTTCTTTTTGTTTTTTGATAATTTGGTTGGGCCAGATTTTCTGAGTGCTGTCCTGAGGCTTTGTTGGGTTACTGTTGGTTTGTGAGTTTAGTCTCAGGATCAGCTGACTAAGGGGACTCTTTTCTATGGTCACCTCTTGGTATTGGAGGGCTTTGTGGTGGTAAGAGTTGGGGTCGCTTATTTTTAAATGGTTATAGAATGTGGTGGCTCGTTTTTGGATATTAATTAAAAGGGGAAATTGGCCTAATTCTGCCCTGCATGCGTTGTTTGTAGTTTTTCTCTGGACTCTGAGGATATTCTTACAAAGTTCCGCATGCAGGGTTTCAATTGGATGTTTGTCCCATTTTTCAAATTCTTGTTTGGTAAGTGGGCCCCACACTTCACTGCCATATAATGCAATTGGTTCAATTATTGATTTGAATATTTTGAGCCAGATCCTAATTGGTATGTCTAATTTGATGTTTCTTTTAATGGCATAAAAAGCTCTTCTTGCCTTGTCTCTCAGTTCATTCACAGCCAAGTTGAAATTTCCTGTGGAGCTTATTTTTAGTCCTAAATATGTGTAGTTGTAGGTGTGTTCTAGGTGTGTGGAGCCTAATAGGAAGGTGTATTTGTTTTCTTGGCATCTGGATCTTTTTTGGAATATCATAATTTTGGTTTTTTCTAGGTTTACTGTCAGCGCCCAGTTCTGGCAGAATTGATGTAGGACATCTAGATGTTGTTGTAGGCCTTCTTTTGTTGGTGATAGTAGTACCAGATCATCTGCATATAGGAGACATTTTATTTTGATATCTTTAAGGGTCAGTCCAGGGGCTGTTGATTGTTCAAGCATTTTTGTCAGTTCATTAATATAGATGTTAAACAGGCTTGAGCTTAGGTTGTTTCCTTGTTTAACTCCACGTCTCTGGGTAAAGTAGTCTGTTTGTTTTTCTCAGATTTTGACTGCGCACTTGTTATTTTTATACATTGATTTAATTATATCATATGTTAGTCCACCGACACCACTTTCAATTAATTTTAGTAGTATTCCTTCATGCCAAATTGAGTCAAATGCCTTTTGGAAATCTACAAAACAGGAGAAAATTTTCGTTTTATTTTGATTCACATGTTTGTCAATGAGGGTGTGAAGGGTGTAAATGTGGTCTGATGTTCGATTGTTTGGTAGGAATCCAATTTGGCTTTTGTTCAGGACATTGTGTTCGTTAAGATAGTTCAGTAATCTGCTGTTTATGATGGCACAGAAAAGTTTGCCCAAGTTGCTGTTGACACAAATGCCACGATAATTGTTGGGATCATATTTGTCTCCATTTTTATAAATTGGTGTAATAAGTCCTTGATTCCAGATGTCTGGAAAATAGCCTACACTCAGGACTTCATTAAACAGTTTGAGTATGGCTGTGGTAAATGTATGACTTGCGTATTTAATCATTTCATTTAATATGCCATCTGTACCACATGCTTTTTTGTGTTTAAGGGTCTTTATTTTTTCTAATATTTCATTTTCTGTTATTGGGAAATCTAGAGGATTCTGGTTATTTTTAATGGTGGATTCAAGTATTTTGAGTTTTTCATAGTTTTCTTTTTGTTTCGAATTCGTTGTTATGTTTTTATATAGTTCTTCAAAGTGGTTTCTCCATATGTCACCGTTTTGAATAGCCAATTCTTCTCGATGTGGTTTGTTCAGGGAATTCCAATTTTGCCAGAAGATGTTTGAATCAATGGATTCTTCCATTTCAGTGAGTTGTTTTTTAATGTGTTGCGCTTGTTTTGTTCTTAGAGTCTGTTTGTATTCTTTAAGGGTTTCCCAGTATTGTTGCCGCAGACATTGATCGTCTGGTTTTCTATGTTTTTGGTTGGATAGAATTCTTAGTTTTTTCCTAATGGATTTGCAATCATGGTCAAACCATTTGTTATTATTTCTATTTGTTTTACTGTATTTGGGGATCTTTTTTAAGTCAGATAGGGATGCCAATTTGTCAAATATTTCATTGATGTTTTGTACAGCCAAATTTACTCCCTTTTTAGATATATAGTAATTTTGCTGTGGTCTGATACTGGTGTGAGTGGGCTGACTGTGAATGCGCTGAGAGACATTGGATCAAGGTCTGTGATAATGTAATCTACAGTACTACTACCAAGAGGTGAGCTGTACGTATAGCGCCCAAAAGAGTCTCCGCGGAGTCTTCCATTAACTATGTACAGACCCAGTGTTCGACAAAGTTGTAGTAGTTCTTTGCCAGTTCTGTTTTTTATTTTATCAAAGTTGTTTCTGGTAGGATATGAGGGGAGGGGAATGCTGATGTTTGAATTAATGTGTTGATCTCCCTGTGTCTCTAAGGTGTCTTGATCTTCTCCAGTTCTAGCATTAAGGTCCCCACAGATCATTACGTTTCCCTGAGTCTGATAGTTACTGATCTCCTCTTCTAGGATGGAGAAGCTTTCTTCCTTGTAGTAAGGAGATTCTGAAGGGGGAATATATGCAGCACATAGGAATATAGTTTTTTCTGTGGAGGTAGCCTCTTTTTTGATTTTTAGCCAAATAGAGAATTCTCCTATTTTAATTATTTCAATTGCGTGTGTTAGTTCTGTTTTAAACCAAATCAGCATTCCTCCTGAGTCTCTGCCCTGGGTGATTCCTTTTAATTTAGTGGATGGGATAATAATCTCCCTGTAGCCTAATGGACAACCAGTGGATCCTTCTCCTCTATTCCATGTTTCCTGTAGAACAATAACATCAGAACCTATAACTTCTCTTATAAAGTCTATATCTCTGCTCTTAAGGCCAAAAGCAGATCTTATTCCTTGGATGTTCCAACATGAGATAGTGAATGACTTAAAATCCATATATTTTAGGGATGATATTTACAGTGTTTAAGATGAGATATACATTCAAAATATTTCAATTAAACATATATAATACTCTAACTGTCAAGAAAAATAAAATAAAAAATAAAATAATTATAATAAAGTAAGGTGTTCTTTGAATACCTTCAAAATACAATATATATATATTTTCATGCACATACATACATATCTACATCACTGGTTCATAAGACGAGAGCAAAGATTTACCATCTGATGTAATACATCTTGTAGTGATTGGGATGGGTGGGCTGAGGTTGGGGAATTTGAGGGGATGTTGGTTTGTACAGGGGTTGGGTTTGTTATTCCTTTCACAGTCTCTGCGTAGGTCCGTCTGTCTGTGTGTGGTTCTTGTTGGGTGAGTCGGTGTGTTGATGGGGGCAGGAGAGCTTCAGGTTTGGCTGGGTGAAGTTCATATCCGTAGTAGGTTGGAGGGGGTTTCAGCTGGGATGGGTGTGGGAGGTTGTGTGGTTGGCGATACTCTTCTCTCGGTGGGGGGGCTTTGGTTCTAGGTCTGTTGGGGTGTTTTGTCGGTCTGAGTGGTGTCGGAGCTGGTCTGTTGGTCCTGTGGGATGTAATGGTCTGACGTCCCAGGGCCACATCTTTCAATGTTTTGGCGAAAGTGGGAACTACCTCTTTGTAAAGATGTACATGGTCATAGAGGCAGTCTAGGTTTAGGGTAGGATGGCGGGCCAAGTGAACATTTGGTTTCAGGGCACAATCTCTGGAAAGACTGGCGTTGATGCGTTGGATAGTGGCTGGGTGGAAATCTGTTCTCGGGAGAAGAGTGGATATCACTATCTTTGTGTTGGGGAAAGTGGAGGTGGCCTTTTCTATTACCCTGTTTAGTGATGTGGCTACCCTCTCTTGTTGTGCATGCAGGTCGTTGGTTCCAGTGTGTATTATTATATGGCTTGGTGATCCCAGCTGAGTCTCGCTGAGGAGCTCCATTGCACTTTGGGTTGTAGGGCACCACATCTTTTTAGTTTGTTGATGAGGGAAGAGTTTACTTTACTGAAGAAATTTGCCATTGGAGTCCATGAGTAGGATGATGTCAGTCTGCTCTGGTCTGGATGGTGTAGACTGGAGGTTGGTAGACTTTGGGGCTAATGTGGGAGGGGTGAGTGGGTTAGAAGGGGGGCTGGTGGTTGTTGGGGTGTGTGAGGTAGAACATGGGCTGGTAGGTGTCAGAGGAGGAGTAGAAGGGGGGCTGTGAGTTGGGGTGTTGTGCAGTGGGGGGGTGGGGGGAGATGTTGGCTGAGCTATACAGATCTGGTTGGTTGGGGTGGGTTCTTCTCTGGTACTCAGGCAGGTCTGGAGGTGGGTATGCAGTTGGGTTTTTAAGGAACATAGTTCTTTTTCTCTGTTCTGTAGTTGCTGTTTGAGTTTGTCCACTTCTGTCTTGCTGTTCTCTCTGTCTCTCTGTAGCTCTCTTACCTCTGCTGTGAGTTTTGTTATTTCTCTTGTGTGTTTCTCTTTCTCTTGTTCTATGTTTCTTAGTTGTGCTGTAGAGCCATAGTCATCTTGTTCTGTGTTTCTCCTCTGAGAGATGTCTGTCTCAGGCTGTTGTTTGTTCATCTTTTCTCTGAGTAGCACTTGTTCTACCTCCATTAGGGCAAACTTCTTGATTAGGTCATTGATGATAATGTGTAAAGAAGGTTCTGGGTTTGGGGGATCACTCTCTTTAGGGGTTTGTTCTGTGGGGTATTCTGGGGGGTGGGTGTTATCTGTTTCATCCATGGTGGAAAGGACTTCTCCTAGACTGGATTTCTCTAGCTGGGCTCTCTCTTTTATTAAGTTAAAGTCTGCCTGGAATTGACTCAGGTTTCCCTGCACTAGAATGGTTCCATTTTTGTAGACATTGACAGTGGTCATGACAGTGTCTGTGTCTTCTGTGTCTTTGATTTTTATTTTCCACCCATTACAAATTCCTTCTCTTTTGATTGAGGGGTAGTGGTCTTTCACTGCACTATGCCATGCAGTTGGCTGTTCTGTGAATAAGATGAGGTTACTAATGTCGCCGTTTTTAAAAAGATCTGCAAACAGAGTTTCTGGTTTCTCTCTTAGAAGTTTCTGTTTGTACTGTTTGCGTGTGTTTTCATGTTTTGTAGCTGGGGGATAGTCTATAGGGATGGCCTCAGTGTAGAGGGGGAGGGGAGGCATCTCCTTATTGGACTTATTTTTTATTTATTTTTTTTTCTTCTGTTGCTATGCTGTTACTATGCTGATGTGTTCTGTCGGGTGGTGGGGGATGGGCAGATTTTCCCGCCGATTCTCACAGGTTGTTGCTATGCTGGTCTTAGAAAAGGGGCAGATTTAACTGGCTTAAACTAACAGCCTGGATGTTAGCTAGCCCAAATGCTTTTACTCTTGTTCAACCCAGTTGCTAACTAGTCCAACTGTAATTCAAAGGATATTGTAAAAATATGTTCACCTGTCTTGTTTTCTTGATGTTATTTCTGGTTTCCCACTTCTTGAAGTATCTGACAGGGACGATCCCTTTCTTTCTCTGGATGTTTGTTGGCTAACTGGCTAGCTGCTAGATAGCTGCTAGACCCTCGGCTGTCCAGTGGTCAGGGTAGTAGAGTAGTAGGTATTCTTCAATAGATCCAGCTGTTAGTCCATCATGAATGTTATTTCATCCTCAGGAGAATTGTAAATTCTTGACTTCTATTAAGTTACTTAATTTTTCTTAAGAATTGAAAGTTTATCTCATCTTAAAACAATAAATATGAAAGAAAAATCAGGAGCTCATATTTTGTGCTGCTGCTCTGCTCGGAACTCTCTCTCTCTCTCTCTCTCACTCTCTCACTATCACTCTCTCTCTGTCTCTCTCTCTCTCTGTCTCTCTCTCTCTCTCTCTCTCTCTCTCTCTCTCTCACTATCACTCTCTCTCTGTCTCTGTCTCTCTCTCTCTCTCACTATCACTCTCTCTCTCTCTCTCTCTCTCACTCTCTCTCTCTCTCTCTCTCTCACTCTCTCTCTCTCTCTCTCTCTCTCTCTCTCTCTCTCTCTCTCTCTCTCTCTCTCTCTCTCTCTCATTCTGTTGTTTCTCCTCTCCTCTCCCCCGCTCCATAACACAACCACAGACAGCTCTCTCTTCTATTCCTGAAACATAATACTATAATTAAATCATTAAATCCCCAAATCATTATAAGGTTATTTATTACTTCCGGGAACAGAAAAGGATTTGATAGTAGTCACTATCCACCATGCAAATCAAACATCAAACAAGATTAAACAGGAACGGAAGACTTTACTGAGTGTCACAGCTAATAACAGTCCTGTTGATGATTGACCGATGTAGTGAACTACTACCCAGATTGGTCCACTCATCCTCAGAAGATGTTTTATTTATTTTTTTATTTCACCTTTATTTAACCAGGTAGGTCAGTTGAGAACAAGTTCTCATTTACAACTGTGACCTGGCCAAGACAAAGCAAAGCAGTGCGACAAAAAACAACACAGAGTTACACATGAGAATAAACAAACTTACAGTCAATGACACAATAGAAAATCTATATACAGAGTGTAAATGTAGTGCAAAATGCAGTAAGGTTAGGAAGGTAGGACAATAAATAGGACATAGTGGAGAAATAAGTTACAGATTAGAATTAACACTGGAGTGATGATGTGCAAATAGAGATACTGGGGTGCAAAATGAGCGGAAGTAAAAAATAAATATGGGGATGAGGTAGTAGGGTGGGCTATTTACAGAAGGGCTGTATGCAGGTGCAGTGATCGATAAGCAGCTTTGACAGCTGATGCTTAAAGTTATTGAGGGAGATGGGAACCTCTAGCTTCAAGGATTTTTGCAATTCGTTCCAGTCATTGGCAGCAGAAAACTGGAAGGAATGGCGGCCAAAGGAGGTGTTGGCTTTGGGGATGACCAGTGAGATATACCTGCTGGAGCGCATGCTACGGGTGGGTGTTGCTATGGTGACCAGTGAGCTGAGATAGGGCGGGGATTTACCTAATAAAGACTTATAGATGACCTGGAGCCAGTGGGTTTGACGACAAATATGTAGTGGGATATGGAAGTTGGAAGTTGAGTTTACAGTCTAACCATACACCTAGGTATTTGTAGGTGTCCACGTATTCTAAGTCAGACCCGTCGAGGGTAGTGATGATAGTACCTTGAGCGTAGCTGAGGTGCACCCATGACCAGCTCGGAAACCAGATTGCATAGCAGAGAAGGTCCGGTGGGATTCAAAGAAGTCAGTGATCTGTTTATTAACTTGGCTTTCGAAGACTTTAGAAAGGCAGGGCAGGATGGATATAGGTCTGTAACAGTTTGGGTCTAGAGTGTCTCCCCCTTTGAAGAGGAGGATGACCGCGGCAGCTTTCCAAACTCTAGGGATCTCAGACGATACAAAAGAGAGGTTGAACAGGCTGGTAATAGGGGTTGCAACAATTTTGGCTGATAATTTTAGGAAGAAAGGGTCCAGATTGTCTAGCCCAGCAGATTTGTAGGGGTCCAGATTTAGCAGCTCTTTCAGAACATCAGCTCTCTGGATTTGGGTGAAGGAGAAGCGGAGGGGGTTTTGGCAGGTTGCTGCGGGGGGTACAGAGCTGTTGGCCGGGGTAGAGGTAGCCAGGTGGAAAGCATGGCCAGCCGTAGCAAAATGCTTGTTGAAATTCGATTATCGTGAATTTATCGGTGGTGACAGTGTTTCCTAGCCTCAATGCAGTGGGCAACTGGGAGGAGGTGCTCTTATTCTCCATAGACTTTACAGTGTCCCAGAACTTTTTGGAATTAGTACTACGATAATACTCTGTGTCAGGTAGTATCTAACCTGTCTACCCTCTGAATCTCCATTAGTAGGCTCCTCCATACCATTACAGATATTTTCTTCTTTATTCTGTATATTACAGGAACTTCAGGTCATCTACCTGTAAATACAAAAGTGTACTCTACACTACCCTACTATACTGTAATGTACTCTACACTACCCTACTATACTGTAATGTACTCTACACTACCCTACTATACTGTAATGTACTCTACACTACCCTACTATACTGTAATGTACTCTACACTACTCTACTATACTGTAATGTACTCTACACTACCCTACTATACTGTAATGTACTCTACACTACCCTACTGTACTGTAATGTACTCTACACTACCCTACTATACTGTAATGTACTCTACACTACCCTACTATACTGTAATGTACTCTACACTACCCTACTGTACTGTAATGTACTAGATAGATAGATAGATAGATAGATAGATAGATAGATAGATAGATAGATAGATAGATAGATAGATAGATAGATAGATAGATAGATAGATAGATAGATAGATAGATAGATAGATAGATAGATAGATAGATAGATAGATAGATAGATAGATAGATAGATAGATAGATAGGTACTTTATTGATCCCCGGGGGAGAAATTTCATTGTCAAGCAGCTACAACAAAACACAGGGCAGGTGCAAAATGCCACAACGAAAGTACACAAAAGACAGATACACGGTACATTATACATAGAGCGGCAGTATGAAAAGTATAGAAATACAAGATATCTGGAGTGCAAAAAAAGCTATAAAAAGACATTGCATAGTATGAGTGGTTGGCTGAATATGTACACTATACATTGGTGGATGTTGGATGGTTAACTATACTATACAGGTCGATGGCAGAGAAATACTTCAGTAGCTAAAAATGCGTATGATATGAGCGAGGGAATAATAGTTTACTTAATAGACAGACTGGCTAAATGAACAGGTAAGTGAAAATTTTGCATGGTTAAATTAGCTGTACAGTTAGGTATACAGTTATATTTACAGATAAGTGAATATTTGCATGGTTACACAAACTGTACAGGTAAATGACAGGAAGAGATACTTTAATAGCTAAATGTGTGTATGATATCATTTGGGGTAATAATAGTAATTCCCTTAAAATACAGTCCTTAGTGCGCAGGGTTTAATTACAGACAACTGCACGTATTGCACATTCGATATACTAAAAGCAATGAGAAAAGGTGCAACTGACAGGATACTAATAATATGCATTCCTGAGTGAATGCCTACGTAAGTTAAGTCCAATAATTACTTACAATATTGCATGTGATATAATATAACAACTGTACATGAGTATGTATATACAGACCTGTATGAATAAATAGGTCCTGAGTGGATGAGTGATGACGGACCAGAGTTACTCACGGATGGATGCATAATTGTTAAACTAGGTCCTAGCACCCCAACAGTTCCAGATCTATGTTGCCGACGGCACGGCACTACACTACCCTACTATACTGTAATGTACTCTACTGCTTCAACAGTGCTGGAGATCAAATCGTTAACCTGAAAGATGAATGGAAACACTTGTCAGTATTAAAAACCAAGCCTTTCTGTCTGTCTGTTCAGGATGACATGAACTCACACAATTCATTATTCCTATTGTTATGACATGCTTATGATCTGCTTATGAATGAATTTCGTCTTGCTGGTTGTAGTGGGAGTGTGGTTGACATAGGCTCTCTGTGTGTAGTGGGAGTGTGGTTGACATAGGCTCTCTGTGTGTAAGAAGAGATTGAGCAACTGATAGAGGACAGTGGAGTCCTTGCTAAAACTCTCTGTGTATATCTCTACTATGCTTCAGTATAGAGTCACACTCCTCTACAACCATAACCCCTTGTTGTGTCCCAGAGGGTATCTTCAATTTGCCAACCTCTCTTAACCCAGGATGAAGTGGAGGAGCTGCGTGTGGAGATGGAGGAGGTGCGGGACAGTTACCTGGAAGAGGAGGTGTACCAGGTGCAGGAGTTACGCAGGGAGCTGGACCGCTCCAATAAGAACTGTCGGATTCTCCAGTACCGCCTCCGTAAGGCAGAGCAGAAGAGCCTCCGAGTGGCCCAGACTGGACATGTAGACGGAGAGCTGCTACGCAACCTGGAACAGGACCTCAAGGTGCGTGAGTGTGTGTGAGAATATACTGTAAGTCTAGTTCCGTCTGTGCTTATGTCTGTGTTTATGTACTGTGTTTATGTACTGTGTTCATGTCTGTGTTCATGTACTGTGTTTATGTACTGTGTTTATGTACTGTGTTTATGTACTGTGTTCATGTCTGTGTTTGTCTGTGTTTATGTCTGTGTTTATGTACTGTGTTTATGTACTGTGTTTATGCACTGTGTTCATGTCTGTGTTTATGTACTGTGTTCACGTCTGTGTTTATGTCTGTGTTTATGTACTGTGTTCATGTCTGTGTTTATGTCTGTGTTTATGTACTGTGTTCATGTCTGTGTTTATGTCTGTGTTTATGTACTGTGTTCATGTCTGTGTTTATGTCTGTGTTTATGTACTGTGTTCATGTACTGTGTTCATGTCTGTGTTTATGTCTGTGTTTATGTACTGTGTTTATGTCTGTGTTTATGTACTGTGTTCATGTCTGTGTTCATGTCTGTGTTTATGTCTGTGTTTATGTACTGTGTTTATGTCTGTGTTTATGTACTGTGTTCATGTCTGTGTTCATGTCTGTGTTTATGTCTGTGTTCATGTCTGTGTTCATGTCTGTGTTTATGTACTGTGTTTATGTCTGTGTTCATGTCTGTGTTTATGTCTGTGTTCATGTCTGTGTTTATGTCTGTGTTCATGTCTGTGTTCATGTCTGTGTTTATGTCTGTGTTCATGTCTGTGTTTATGTCTGTGTTTATGTACTGTGTTTATGTCTGTGTTCATGTCTGTGTTCATGTCTGTGTTTATGTCTTTGTTCATGTCTTTGTTTATGTCTGTGTTTATGTCTGTGTTTATGTCTGTGTTTATGTCTGTGTTTGTCTGTGTTTATGAACTGTGTTTATGTCTGTGTTCATGTCTGTGTTTATGTACTGTGTTTGTCTGTGTTTGTCTGTGTTTATGTCTGTGTTTATGTCTGTGTTTATGTCTGTGTTCATGTCTGTGTTTATGTCTGTGTTCATGTCTGTGTTTATGTCTGTGTTTATGTACTGTGTTTATGTCTGTGTTCATGTCTGTGTTTATGTCTTTGTTCATGTCTGTGTTTATGTCTGTGTTTATGTCTGTGTTTGTCTGTGTTTATGTCTGTGTTTATGTACTGTGTTTATGTCTGTGTTCATGTCTGTGTTTATGTACTGTGTTTATGTCTGTGTTTGTCTGTGTTTGTCTGTGTTTATGTCTCTGTTTATGTCTGTGTTTATGTCTGTGTTCATGTCTGTGTTTATGTCTGTGTTCATGTCTGTGTTTATGTCTGAGTTTATGTACTGTGTTTATGTCTGTGTTCATGTCTGTGTTCATGTCTGTGTTTATGTCTTTGTTCATGTCTGTGTTTATGTCTGTGTTTATGTCTGTGTTTATGTCTGTGTTTATGTCTGTGTTTGTCTGTGTTTATGTCTGTGTTTATGTACTGTGTTTATGTCTGTGTTCATGTCTGTGTTTATGTACTGTGTTTATGTCTGTGTTTGTCTGTGTTTGTCTGTGTTTATGTCTGTGTTTATGTCTGTGTTCATGTCTGTGTTTATGTACTGTGTTTATGTCTGTGTTCATGTCTGTGTTCATGTCTGTGTTTATGTACTGTGTTTATGTCTGTGTTCATGTCTGTGTTTATGTACTGTGTTTATGTCTGTGTTCATGTCTGTGTTTATGTCTGTGTTTGTCTGTGTTTATGTACTGTGTTTATGTCTGTGTTCATGTCTGTGTTTATGTCTGTGTTTGTGTTTATGTCTGTGTTCATGTCTGTGTTCATGTCTGTGTTTATGTACTGTGTTTATGTACTGTGTTCATGTCTGTGTTCATGTCTGTGTTCATGTCTGTGTTTATGTCTGTGTTTATGTCTG
>CM042382.1:2278410-2280910 GCA_023634145.1 Thymallus thymallus
TCCTCCAGGCTGCAGGAGTGCTCCAGGGGAGATGTGACACTTCCTCCAGGCTGCAGGAGTGCTCCAGGGGAGATGTGGCATTTCCTCCAGGCTGCAGGAGTGCTCCAGGGGTGATGTGACACTTCCTCCAGGCTGCAGGAGTGCTCCAGGGGTGATGTGACACTTCCTCCAGGCTGCAGGAGTGCTCCAGGGGAGATGTGACAGTTCCTCCAAGCTGCAGGAGTGCTCCAGGGGAGATGTGACACTTCCTCCAGGCTGCAGGAGTGCTCCAGGGGAGATGTGACAGTTCCTCCAAGCTGCAGGAGTGCTCCAGGGGAGATGTGACACTTCCTCCAGGCTGCAGGAGTGCTCCAGGGGAGATGTGACAGTTCCTCCAAGCTGCAGGAGTGCTCCATGGGTGATGTGACACTTCCTCCAGGCTGCAGGAGTGCTCCAGGGGAGATGTGACACTTCCTCCAGGCTGCAGGAGTGCTCCAGGGGAGATGTGACACTTCCTCCAGGCTGCAGGAGTGCTCCAGGGGAGATGTGACACTTCCTCCAGGCTGCAGGAGTGGTCCAGGGGAGATGTGGCATTTGATAAAAATGTGAGGATGGTTCTTCTAGCCCAGGAACTTGGACTTGGTTATACAGCTTTAGTCCCTCCACTAAGACCATTTTATTTCAAATGCAATGTATTCGATGCTTAAGTACTCAGTTTAATACACACAATAACAAAGACATCAATAAATGTTTTGTTTAGGAAGGTCATAAAAACAAGACTTCTTTCAAAATAACATTTAACATGTTTTAAGGTGTATTTCTCTGTGCTATAGTTGCTGAGGCTATGGTTTTATTTAACCTTTATTTGCTTCATGTCAACTAAATGAATTAACTTGTTGTGTTCTTTCAGATAGTGTATAGCAATCAAAACGTCTGGCCTGCATGGACATCTGTACTGTAAGATTATTTGGGAAAGAAAGCAAGCGTCAACAAGCTTCATAAAGACGCCCTCAAAGACGCCCTCTGGTGGTTTCAACGAGCATTAACAGCATTAACGGCAAAAATGCCCGACAGTAAAATACTATGCTGTTCCATACCGCATGCTGCAGTATGATGCAACTTTTAAACGAGCAACCACTGTAAATGTGATACTTTTTTATTCGTAATACATTTGCAAAAATGTCTAAAAAACAGTTTTTGCTTTGTCATTATGGGCTATTGTGTGTAGAAATGTAATCAATTTTAGAATAATAATCCTCTGTGGAAAGGGTTCTACAGGGAACCCAAAAAGGTTCTACCGTTTTTTCGAAGGGTTGTCATATGGGGACAGCCGAAGAACTCTTTTATTTTTTCTACACACACAGACGGTGGTGAGAAGATGTGGAGGGTCTAAGCAGCCTTCCCTATCCTTCTTTCCTCTGCTGCTAAAGGATATGAAGGAATATCATTGACCTAGTTAGTGTCTTCTCTCTCTGTCTCTCTCTCTCTCAATTCAATTCAAAGGGCTTTATTGGCATGGGAAACATATGTTTACATTACCAAAGCAAGTTAAATAGATAATCAAATGAAATGTTATTTGTCACATGCGTGTAGACCTTACCGTGAAATGCTTACTAAAGTAAACAATATAATAACAGTAATGAGGCTTTATACAGTGGTTACCGGTACCGAGTCATTGTGCGGGGGTACAGGTTAGTAACCAGGCTTTATACAGTGGTTACCGGTACCGAGTCATTGTGCGGGGGTACAGGTTAGTAACCAAGCTTTATACAGTGGTTACCGGTACCGAGTCAATGTGCGGGGGTACAGGTTAGTAACGAGGCTTTATACAGTGGTTACCGGTACTGAGTCATTGTGCGGGGGTACAGGTTAGTAACCAGGCTTTATACAGTGGTTACCGGTACCGAGTCATTGTGCGGGGGTACAGGTTAGTAACCAGGCTTTATACAGTGGTTACCGGTACCGAGTCAATGTGCGGGGGTACAGGTTAGTAACCAGGCTTTATACAGTGGTTACCGGTACCGAGTCAATGTGCGGGGGTACAGGTTAGTAACCAGGCTTTATACAGTGGTTACCGGTACCGAGTCAATGTGCGGGGGTACAGGTTAGTAACCAGGCTTTATACAGTGGTTACCGGTACCGAGTCAATGTGCGGGGGTACAGGTTAGTAACCAGGCTTTATACAGTGGTTACCGGTACCGAGTCAATGTGCGGGGGTACAGGTTAGTAACCAGGCTTTATACAGTGGTTACCGGTACCGAGTCAATGTGCGGGGGTACAGGTTAGTAACCAGGCTTTATACAGTGGTTACCGGTACCGAGTCAATGTGCGGGGGTACAGGTTAGTAACCAGGCTTTATACAGTGGTTACCGGTACCGAGTCAATGTGCGGGGGTACAGGTTAGTAACCAGGCTTTATACAGTGGTTACCGGTACCGAGTCAATGTGCGGGGGTACAGGTTAGTAACCAGGCTTTATACAGTGGTTACCGGTACCGAGTCAATGTGCGGGGGTACAGGTTA
>CM042382.1:2283410-2348410 GCA_023634145.1 Thymallus thymallus
TGGGTCAACTGGTTGTCCTTACGGGATTATTGGTTGTAGTTGGGTCAACTGGTTGTCCTTATGGGATTATTGGTTGTAGTTGGGTCAACTGGTTGTCCTTACAGGATTATTGGTTGTAGTTGGGTCAACTGGTTGTCCCTACGGGTGTGGCATGATGCAACATATTTTGCACCATAAATGGCACAATGGACCTTTTCACCCAATAGGCATTGTAATTTTTCATCGTCTGTTCCTGTTTCAAATTCTTTATTTCTATTTTTAATTTGGGGAAAGAAAGTTGCCCGTATGTCTGCATAATTATCACATTTTAGAAGGAAGTGTGTTTCCGTTTCAATTGCGTTTTGTGGGCAGAGGAAACACAACCTGGCATATCTGGGTTGCCAGATCTGTCTGCGACGACCGGTCTCTATAGCCAGGCTGTGCTCGCTGAGTCTGTACATAGTCAATGTTTTCCTCAGTTTTCTATCAGTCACAGTGGTCAGATAGTTTAACACTGTATACTGTCTGTTTAGTGCCAAATAGCATTGAAGTTGACTTAGATTTTTTGTGGTGTCTTTCCAATAGGTCATGTAATTTTTGTTTTGTTTTTTGATAATTTGGTTGGGCCAGATTTTCTGAGTGCTGTCCTGAGGCTTTGTTGGGTTACTGTTGGTTTGTGAGTTTAGTCTCAGGACCAGCTGACTAAGGGGACTCTTTTCTATGGTCACCTCTTGGTATTGGAGGGCTTTGTGGTGGTAAGAGTTGGGGTCGCTTATTTTTAAATGGTTATAAAATGTGGTGGCTCGTTTTTGGATATTAATTAAAAGGGGAAATTGGCCTAATTCTGCCCTGCATGCGTTGTTTGTAGTTTCTCTCTGGACTCTGAGGATATTAGATAGATAGATAGATAAATAGATAGATAGATAGATAGATAGATAGATAGATAGATAGATAGATAGATAGATAGATAGATAGATAGATAGATAGATAGATAGATAGATAGATAGATAGATAGATAGATAGATAGATAGATAGATAGATAGATAGATAGATAGATAGATACTTTATTGATCCCCTGGGGGGAAATTTCATTGTCAAGCAGCTACAACACAACACAGGGCAGGTGCAAAATGCCACAACGAAAGTACACAAAAGACAGATACACGGTACATGATACATAGAGCGGCAGTATGAAAAAGTATAGAAATACAAGATATCTGGAGTGCAAAAAAATAAAAGCTATAAAAAAGACATAGTATGGGTGGTTGGCTGAATATGTACACTATACATTGGTGGATGTTGGATGGTTAACTATACTATACAGGTCGATGGCAGAGAAATACTTCAGTAGCTAAAAATGCGTATGATATGAGCGAGGGTAATAATAGTTTACTTAATAGACAGACTGGCTAAATGAACAGGTAAGTGAAAATTGTGCATGGTTAAATTAGCTGTACAGGTAAATATACAGTTATATTTACAGATAAGTGAATATTTGCATGGTAACATTAACTGTACAGGTAAATGACAGGAAGAGATACTTTAATAGCTAAATGTGTGTATGATATCATTTAGGGTAATAATAGTAATTCCCTTAAAATACAGTCCTTAGTGCGCAGGGTTTAATTACATTCTTACAAAGTTCCGCATGCAGGGTTTCAATTGGTTGTTTGTCCCATTTTTCAAATTCTTGTTTGGTGAGTGGGCCCCACACTTTACTGCCATATAATGCAATTGGTTCAATTATTGATTTGAATATTTTGAGCCAAAATGAACGAACTAACAACACTGAACAAAACTCTATCGAAACAACGTTACGTTCACTAAACAAACACGAATGAACGGACGTAACGAAAAGCACACTTACTTTCCCCCGTGGCTGCGACCTATACATCGACAACGACCCACACCAGAGTGAAGGACAGACTAACATATATAGGATCCCTAATTAGAGACAATGCGGTGCAGCTGCCTCTAATTAGGGATCCAACCCAACACCCACACGGACACAGAAAAGAACGACACTGTCAGACTCTGACCATAGCTATATAGAGAAGCAAATAGGCTTCTCTATGGCCAGAGCTTGACACTCAGTTCATTCACAGCCAAGTTGAAATTTCCTGTGGAGCTTATTTTTAGTCTATGGTCTATTTATTGTCCTACCTCCTAACCTTACTGCATTTTGCACTACATTTTGCACTCTGTATATAGATTTTCTATTGTGTTTTTGACTATGTTTGTTTACTGTGTAACTCTGTGTTGTTGTTTTTTGTCTCACTGCTTTGCTTTGTCTTGGCCAGGTCGCAGTTGTAAATGAGAACTTGTTCTCAACTGACCTACCTGGTTAAATAAAGGTGAAAAAAAAAAAAAAAAAAAAAATCCTAAATATGTGTAGGTGTAGGTGTGTTCTAGGTGTGTGGAGCCTAATAGGAAGGTGTATTTGTTTTTTGGAATATCATATTTTTGTTTTTTTCTAGGTTTACTGTCAGCGCCCAGTTCTGGCAGAATTGATGTAGGACATCTAGATGTTGTTGTAGGCCTTCTTTTGTTGGTGATAGTAGTACCAGATCATCTGCATATAGGAGACATTTTATTTGTATATCTTTAAGGGTCAGTCCAGGGGCTGTTGATTGTTCAAGCATTTTTGTCAGTTCATTAATATAGATGTTAAACAGGCTTGAGCTTAGGTTGTTTCCTTGTTTAACTCCACGTCTCTGGGTAAAGTAGTCTGTTTGTTTTTCTCAGATTTTGACTGCGCACTTGTTATTTTTATACATCTCTCTCTTTCATACATTATCTCTCTCTCTCTGTCTCTCTCTCTCTCTCTCTGTCTCTCTCTCTCTCTCTCTCTCTCTCTCTCTCTCTCTCTCTCTCTCTCTCTCTCTCTCCCCCTCTCTCTCTGACCCCCACTGAAAGAAAGGCAAGAAGGGAGGAGAGGAGGAGGGTGGAGAGGAGGAAGGTGGAGAGGAGGAGGGTGGAGAGGAGGAAGGTGGAGAGGAGGAGGGTGGAGAGGAGGAAGGTGGAGAGGAGGAGGGTGGAAAGGAGCATATGGAGTCAGTCTGTGGTACAGAACAGATCTGCTGCAGTGACACCGTAGCAAACTGCTCAGCAGTCACGACTTCTTTAGTACCAACTGTACCAACAGAGAAGCAGACAGGAGGAGAGGAGACTATGATAATACAGGAGAAACAGACAGGAGGACAGGAGACTATGAGAATACAGGAGAAGCAGACAGGAGGACAGGAGACTATGAGAATACAGGAGAAGCAGACAGGAGGACAGGAGACTATGAGAATACAGGAGAAGCAGACAGGAGGACAGGAGACTATGATAATACAGGAGAGCAGACAGGAGTAGAGGAGACTATGAGAATACAGGAGAGCAGACAGGAGAGGAGAGGAGACAGCAGTACAGAACATAAATATTACTGACTGGAACACTGACTGGAACAGAAATATAACTGACTGGAACAGAAATATAACTGACTGAAACACTGACTGGAACAGAAATATAACTGACTGGAACAGAAATATAACTGACTGGAACACTGACTGGAACAGAAATATAACTGACTGGAACAGAAATATAACTGACTGGAACACTGACTGGAACAGAAATATAACTGACTGGAACAGAAATATAACTGACTGGAACACTGACTGGAACAGAAATATAACTGACTGGAACCCTGACTGGAACAGAAATATAACTGACTTGAACAGAAATATAACTGACTGGAACCCTGACTGGAACAGAAATATAACTGACTTGAACACTGACTGGAACAGAAATATAACTGACTTGAACACTGACTGGAACAGAATATAACTGACTGGAACAGAAATATACTGACTGGAACACTGACTGGAACAGAAATATAACTGACTTGAACACTGACTGGAACAGAAATATAACTGACTGGAACAGAAATATAACTGACTGGAACACTGACTGGAACAGAAATATAACTGACTGGAACAGAAATATAACTGACTTGAACACTGACTGGAACAGAAATATAACTGACTGGAACAGAAATATAACTGACTGGAACACTGACTGGAACAGAAATATAACTGACTGGAACAGAAATATAACTGACTGGAACACTGACTGGAACAGAAATATAACTGACTTGAACAGAAATATAACTGACTGGAACAGAAATATAACTGACTGGAACCCTGACTGGAACAGAAATATAACTGACTGGAACAGAAATATAACTGACTGGAACACTGACTGGAACAGAAATATAACTGACTTGAACAGAAATATAACTGACTGGAACAGAAATATAACTGACTGGAACCCTGACTGGAACAGAAATATAACTGACTGGAACACTGACTGGAACAGAAATATAACTGACTGGAACAGAAATATAACTGACTGGAACAGAAATATAACTGACTGGAACAGAAATATAACTGACTGGAACAGAAATATAACTGACTGGAACACTGACTGGAACAGAAATATAACTGACTGGAACCCTGACTGGAACAGAAATATAACTGACTGGAACCCTGACTGGAACAGAAAGCTACCTGTGTTGCTGATATTTAGTCCTAGATACATGTTTCACTCCACGTCCCTGAGAGAAGAAGTCTGTTTGCTTGTTGCCAATTTTAACCACACATTTGTTTTTAGTGTACATTGATTTAATAACATCATATGTTTTCCCTCCAATACCACTTTCAATTAGTTTATAAAAAAATACCTTTGTGCCATATTGAATCAAATGCTTTCTTGAAGTCTACAAAACATCTCTCTCTCTCTCTCTCTCTCTCTCTCTCTCTCTCTCTCTCTCTCTCTCTCTCTCTCTCTCTGTCTCTCTCTCTCTCTCTCTCTCTCCTCTCTCTCTCTCTCTCTCTCTCTCTCTCTCTCTCTCTCTCTCTCTCTGTCTCTCTCTCTCTCTCTCTCTCTCTCTCTCTCTCTCTCTCTCTCTCTCTCTATCTCTCTCTCTCTCTGTCTCTCTATCTCTCTCAATTCAATTTTTTAAACATTGCCAAACATTGCTCTCGCTCTGTCTACCTCTCTCTCTCTCTCTCTCTCTCTGTCCCTCTCTCTCTCTCTCTCTGTCCCTCTCTCTCTCTCTCTCTCTGTCCCTCTCTCTCTCTCTCTCTCTCTGTCCCTCTCTCTCTCTCTGTCCCTCTCTCTCTCTCTCTCTCTCTCTATGTGTCTCTATCTCTCTCTCTCTGTCTCTCTCTCTCTCTCTCTCTCTCTCTCTCTCTCTCTCTCTCTCTCTCTCTCTCTCTCTCTCTCTCTCTCTCTCTCTCTCTCTCTCTCTCTCTATGTGTCTCTATCTCTCTCTCTGTCTCTATCTCTCTCTCTCTCTCTCTCTCTCTCTCTCTCTCTCTCTCTCTCTCTCTCTCTCTCTCTCTCTATGTGTCTCTATCTCTCTCTCTCTGTCTCTCTCTCTCTCTCTCTCTCTCTCTCTCTCTCTCTCTCTCTCTCTCTCTCTCTCGCTGTCTCTCTCTCTCTGACAGAACTTCTATAAATTACAATGACACATCAGCACTATGAACAATGTTAGAGACCATACCATACAAGTTCATCAGGGTGCTACAGACAGTAATGTTATGAATAGAGCTGGCTTGTTCCACAACATTGCACCCTACTAAAGTCAGCCCTGGTCAGTCTGTTGTGTATACTGTATAGCCAGGATGTCTGGGATGTTAGCGCTCTGTGTGAGGAGGAGATGTTTAATCCTGTCTCTCCCCAGAGAGATTAGCCCTGACTGTCAGCCTGCAGGGAATTATACAGGGATCCCTACACTGACTCATGGCAAAGGCAAGCTAGCCCATACTGCCAACTTATGATGGCGGGGGCTAATGACTGCTACTGCTGCTACCTCTCTCTTCAGGTCACCTCTAATCTCCTCCATTCCCCTCTCCTGTATCCTACTGTTGTTGTAAGAGTGTCCATGATTGAGTCTTTGAATGAAGAGATTGAGATAAAACTGTCCAGTTTGAGTGTTTGTTGCAGCTCGCTGCAGTGAACTGAAAAGACGAGCGACCCAGGGATGTGTGTGCTTTGGGGACCTTTAACAGAATGTGACTGGCAGAACGGGTGTTGTATGTGGAGGATGAGGGCTGCAGTAGATATCTCAGATAGGGGGGAGTGAGGCCTAAGAGGGTTTTATAAATAAGCATCAACCAGTGGGTCTTGCGATGGGTATACAGAGATGACCAGTTTACAGAGGAGTATAGAGTGCAGTGATGTGTCCTATAAGGAACATTGGTGGCAAATCTGATGGCTGAATGGTAAAGAACATCTAGCTGCTCTAGAACACCCTTACCTGCCAATCTATAAATTACGTCTCCATTATCTAGCATGGGTAGGATGGTCATCTGAATCAGTGTTAGTTTGGCAGCTGGAGTGAAAGAGGAGCGATTACGATAGAGGAAACCAAGTCTAGATTTAACTTTAGCCTACAGCTTTGATATGTGCTGAGAGAAGGACAGTGTACCGTCTAGCCATACTCCCAAGTACTTGTATGAGGTGACTACCTCAAGCTCTAAACCCTCAGAGGTAGTAATCACACCTGTGGGGAGAGGGGCATTCTTCTTACCAAACCACATGACTTTTGTTTTGTAGGTGTTCAGAACAAGGTTAAGGGCAGAGAAAGCTTGTTGCACACTAAGAAAGCTTTGTTGTAGATCCGAGGAGGGGCCAGCTGAGTATAAGACTGTATAATCTGCATATAAATGAATGAGAGCTTCCTGCTGCCTGAGCTATGTTGTTGATGTAAATTGAGAAGAGTGTGGGGCCTAGGATCGAGCCTTGGGGTACACCCTTGGTGACAGGCAGTGGCTGAGACAGCAGATTTTCTGACTTCATACACTGCACTCTTTGAGAGAGGTAGTCAGCAAACCAGACCAAAGACCCATCAGAGACACCAATACTCCTTAACCGGCCCACAAGAATAGAATGGTCTATCGTATCAAAGGTTTTGGCCAAGTCAATAAAAATAGCAGCACAACATTGCTTAGAATCAAGGGCAATGGTGACATCATTGAGGACCTTTAAGGTTGCTGTGAAACATCCATAACCTGAGCGGATGTCACGATGTTGGGTATGAAAAGACCAAAGCACAGCACTGTAGACTGCAAAGAGCAAAACCAACCGTAACGTGTGTTTTGGCAGACAGGCCCTAAACACAATAATAACCCACAACGCAGGTGGGAAATACAAGAACCTAAACAGGATCCCCAGTTAGAGACAACAGGTAACAGCTGCCTCTAATTGGGGACCAAAACACAAATTAAACCATAGAGTTTACTAGAACTCTCCTGTCAGGCCCTGACCGTGACAACCATAGAGAAGACAGAGGCCTCCCTACGGTCAGGCCCTGACCGTGACAACCATAGAGAAGACAGAGGCCTCCCTACGGTCAGGCCCTGACCGTGACAACCATAGAGAAGACAGAGGCCTCCCTCCTGTCAGGAACTGACAGCGGAAACCAGATTTCATACTAGAGAGAATAATATTAAATTAATGTGCACATTTTCCACATTTTGAATCACACAGTGTTCATGTTCATAATATTATCTACATAATGATATAAAAACTTTGCAGTTTTGTTTCCTGGGTCACAGAATGCCTCTTCTGAAGCCTTTTTTGGACTAAAAGACACTTCTGCCACCTGCTGTGTGGGAACTACAGACACACTATAAAGTCCACATGACATTCTCCCATGGCTTAGGGAAGTACATGAAACTTGAATCCAAATCTCCAATCTCCTCTCCATATCAGTATATGTTGTGCTAACTTAAATAGGCTAGCGGGGTTTATGAATCACAGATGGCCAGCCAGATGGAAAGACTGAGGGTGTTGTGACTTTGTTACACCTGGCAGGGACAGACCTTGACTCACTTCCTGATATCAGTTTATGTTGGGGAACCCACTTGGTTACAGCACCATAACATGGAAGTATACACAGGGCAGAAGAGGCAATGTCTGTCTGTCTGTCTGTCTGTCTGTCTGTCTGTCTGTCTGTCTGTCTGTCTGTCTGTCTGTCTGTCTGTCTGTCTGTCTGTCTGTCTCTCTGTCTCTCTGTCTCTCTGTCTCTCTGTCTGCCTGTCTCTCTCTCTCTCTCTGTCTGTCTCTCTATCTATCTATCTATCTATCTATCTATCTATCTATCTATCTATCTATCTATCTATCTATCTATCTATCTATCTATCTGTCTGTCTGTCTGTCTGTCTGTCTGTCTGTCTGTCTGTCTGTCTGTCTGTCTGTCTGTCTGTCTGTCTGTCTGTCTGTCACTCTGTCACTCTGTCAGTCTGTCAGTCTGTCCTAGTTATTGTATCCAGCAGTCTGTCCTAGTTATAGTTATAGTATCCAGCAGTCTGTCCTAGTTATAGTTATAGTATCCAGCAGTCTGTCCTAGTTATAGTTATAGTATCCAGCAGTCTGTCCTAGTTATAGTTATAGTATCCAGTCTGAGTATGTGTGTTTTCTCTTCCTTGTCACAGACCGGTATACGGCGGAGAGGGAGCAGGGAAACGTTTAAGGACAGGAAGTCTCTGAACCAGGAGGACGGTGCAGATCTCAGGTGCCAGCTGCAGTTCTCTAAGGAAGAATCCACCCTCATGCGTAAGAAGATGGCCAAGCTGGGGAGGGAGAAGGACGAGCTGGAGCAGGAGATCCAGAAGTACAAGTCAGTCTACGGGGACGTGGACAGCCCTCTACCCCTGGCAGAGGTTGCCGGTGGTGGCCCCCACAGCACCAGGGAGGCCGAGCTACGGCTCCGGCTCAAACTGGTGGAGGAAGAGGCTAATATTCTGGGTAGGAAGATTGTTGAACTAGAGGTAGGTGCCCTGACTATTTTACCTTTAGCTGTGTGTCCCAAATGTCACCCTTTTCCACTACTTTAGACCAGAGCCCAGGGCACTACTTTAGACCAGAGCCCAGGGCACTACTTTAGACCAGAGCCCAGGGCACTACTTTAGACCAGAGCCCAGGGCACTACTTTAGACCAGAGCCCAGGGCACTACTTTAGACCAGAGCCCAGGGCACTACTTTAGACCAGAGTCCAGGGCACAACTTTAGACCAGAGCCCAGGGCACAACTTTAGACCACGGCCCAGGGGCTCTGGTCTAAAGTAGTGCACTACATAGCGAATAGGAGGTCATTTCGGACATAAACTTTGTCTTACTTTTTAACTTTGTACAGCATGAAAATCATTTAAGAAATAAAACAACGTTATTATCATTATTATCAGGTGGAGAACCGTGTCCTGAGGGCTGAGAACGAGGACATCCGCTGCCAGTACGAGAGGGACTGTTTTGGCCGGGAGCCCTTCGGCAGCATGCCCTCCTCCCCGTATGGCGGAGACGCTCTGGAGTCAGCCGGGGAGCTGCGGCGCCACCTACAGTTTGTAGAGGAAGAGGCAGAACTTCTCCGGCGGTCCATCTCAGAGATCGAGGACCTCAACAAACAGCTGACTTCCGAGCTGAACCGCTTCAAGTTCGGCCCGAGAGACGAGGAGGTTGAGGTCGGAGTGATGCTGATGAAGACCGGTGGCGGGGGGGGTAGTGGGAGCGGTTTGGTGATGATGGAGGAGCTAAAAGCAGCCAGGATGCAGATCAACGAGCTCAGCGGGAAGGTGTGTAGCATGATGTTCTACAGTACCCATAAAGCTCTGCGTATGATGTACTACAGTACCCATAAAGCTCTGCGTATGATGTACTACAGTACCCATAATGCTCTGTGTATAATGTACTACAGTACCCATAATGCTCTGTGTGATGTACAACAGTACTCATAATGCTCTGTCTATGTTGTAATACAGTACCCATAATGCTCTGTGTATGAGGCACTACAGTACCCATAATGCTCTGTGTATGACACACTACAGTACCCATAATGCTCTGTGCATTGTATCCAGTAGTTATCTTATTAAAGACGTTTTATCTTAAGACGTTCCTGAAGCTAACATAATGTTGTCTTCTCTCTGAAGCTAAAATAATGATGTCTTGACTTCTTACCCATTCAGGTGATGAAGCTGCAGTATGAGAACAGAGTCCTGATGTCCAACGTTCAGCGCTGTGACCTTGCCCAACACCTGGGCCTCCGCACCGGCTCCCCACGGGACAGCGATGCAGACAGTGACACCGGCCGCCGTGACGCTGCAGAGGAAGAAGAGGCCGGGAGGCTCCTCCTCCTACACCCCAAGAGGGAGGGGCCTGTCGGCGGTGAGAGCGACTCAGAGGACCTGTTCGAGAAGACGACCACGACCTCTGGGTTCGGAAGTCACAAGCCCTCAGACGAGTTCAGCGGACTCAGCGCCACGGAACTAGCCAGCCTCAGACGAGAAGACCGCGAGACGTTCATGAACGTCAAACGAGAAGCGGAGCATCTTGGGAAGACCGTAGACCGTCTCATTACCGACACGGACAGTCTGATCTACGAGGGAAAGATTGTAGTAACAGGAGGGGACAGTCTCTGCATAGAGGGGTTCAGAGGAGAGGACAGGGGGGACACCACCAACCTCCCCGAGTCCCCACAAGACTCCCAGGTCCTGGACGCTTTCAACACCCGTATGAAGGCTTTCAGGACAGAGCTCCATATCTTCATGGAGAAGGTGGATCACCTGGGAGACGGGCTAAGGGAGAGGGGAGGGGACCTGTCGCCCATGCCCAACCTTACCGAGTCCAGCAGCTTCCTGTCAGGGGTCACCTCCATGTCCAGAGACTCGCCCATCAGCACCCTGGGACGCGACCTGGTCACAGACTTCCAGGTAAGGAAGACAGGATGGGACACTCTTGTGACTACTGACCCGTATCTGTCTATATCCAAGGGTACGGCCAAAACGACACCCTATTCACTATGTAAGGGAAAGGGGGATACTAGTCAGTTTTAAAAACTGAATGCATTCAACTGAAATGTGTAGTGCTCTACTTTTGACCAGATCCTTATGGCTTACTTTACTTGGCTTAAGCCCTTGTCTCATATAAGGACCATAGTCCTTTGATGGCTTTGGGCGTCAGGTAGCCTAGCGGTTAGAGCGTTGGGCCAGTAACCGAAAGGTCGCTGGTTTGAATACCCGAGCCGACAAGGCTGGTTTGAATACCCGAGCCGACAAGGCTGGTTTGAATACCCGAGCCGACAAGGTGAAAAAAGCCTGTTCTTAACTTACTTTTTAATTTTATTTTATTTAACTAGGCAAGTCAGTTAAGAACAATAACGGTCTGCCTACAGGGTCGGCCCCTGGAGCACATTAGGGTTAAGTGCCTTGCTCAACGACACATCGACAGGTTTTCACCTTGTCAGCTAAGGGATTCGATCCAGCAACCTTTCCAACAATCTGCCCACTAGTCTAATTGCCGCCCCAAAACTTGCCTAGTTAAATAAAGGTACAAAAATGTAATAAAAATAAATAAATAAATAAGATGGCTGTCCTTCATCTCACTTGGTTTGGAGCAAGTTTTTCCAGGTTTCACCCCTTGAGAGCCCTATGGGAACTGGTCAAAAGTAGTGCACTCCCCAGGGAATAGGGTGCCATTTGGGTTGCGGCCATGTCTGTACTGTATGTTATGTTGTCTGTCTCCCTGCTGCATCTGGACATCAACCCCCTAGCTGCTTCCTTATTAACTCAAGTATCAATAAGTATCAATAAGACCTATTAATAAGTCAGAAGTTATAATGGAAAACGTTACAGTAATAAAGAGCGGTTGAGATTTGTTCGTGACCGGGACATAAAAAAAGGGCGTTATTTTGCAAAGCGTAAAAATAACTATTAGACATAAAACACCAGATTCTTTCTGAGGCATTATGATACTAAATAATCAAAAGAGCAATAAAAATAAGTCATAAAACTATCTTGTCAGAGACGTGACTTTAAACAGCAGTGAGGAATAGGGTTCATCTGCAAAGTCATGTTTAGCCAAGGGGACAGATAGACAGTCCAGGAGTCAGTCCCAAATGGCACCCTATTCCCTAGAACACTACTTTTGTGTAATGCACTATAAAAGTACTTTAAACGTGACTAGGGCGCCATTTGGGACGCACACAGAGTTACAGATGGTAGAATTATAAATGAGTACAATGCTACTGGATTTAAACAGTATAAACCCCATGGGGAGTCTGTGTAAATGAGTACAATGCTACTGGATTTAAACAGTATAAACCCCATGGGGAGTCTGTGTAAATGAGTACAATGCTACTGGATTTAAACAGTATAAACCCCATGGGGAGTCTGTGTAAATGAGTACAATGCTACTGGATTTAAACAGTATAAACCCCATGGGGAGTCTGTGTAAATGAGTACAATGCTACTGGATTTAAACAGTATAAACCCCATGGGGAGTCGACATCCCAAACCACTCCTCCACCGCCTGAACTTCACCAGAACCCCTCCCCCAGGGGCACAAACGGGGCTGAAAACCCAGTACCACCTGGAAGGGGGTCAGACCAGTGGAGGCGTGGCGCAGGGAGTTCTGAGCGTATTCCGCCCAGGGAAGGAAACGGGTCCACTCACCTGGCTGTTCCATGCAATACGCCCGAAGGAACCTCCCCAGTTCTTGGTTGGTGCGCTCCGCTTGCCCATTCGCCTGAGGGTGGTACCCGGATGTGAGACTGACCGCGACCCCCAGTTTGGACATGAACGCCTTCCACACACGAGAGGTGAACTGGGGACCCCGGTCAGACACAATGTCCTCCGGAAGTCCATACTGTCGGAAGACCTGTTGAAACAGCACCTCAGCGAACTGGAGAGCAGAGGGGAGGCCGGGTAGTGGTATGAAGCGCACCATCTTAGAGAACCTGTCCACTACCACGGCGATGGTGGTTTTCCCCTCTGCTGGCGGTAGATCTGTGAGGAAATCTACCGCGATGTGAGTCCAAGGCCGCTGAGGTACTGGTAGGGGATGGAGCTTTCCTGTTGGAGCCGTTCTCGCGCCTTGGACTGTGCGCACACCACACAAGACAGTACATAATGACGCACAGTCCTCCCCATGCCCGGCCACCAATACTTATCCCGGAGCGCCTCCAGGGTCCGACTGATACCTGGGTGCCCGGTGGCAAGTGTTGTGTGTGCCCAAGTTACCAGCCTTCCCCGCACTCTCCTTGGAACGTAAACCTTCCCCGGAGGGCAGGTTGCTACTGGATTTAAACTCATCCAAGTGAGCAGTCGTTAGAAGAGACATTTCGAGCCTATAAATACACAGAACCATTAATTACAGCTATCAAGGTCTGAAATGGCACCCTAGTCCCTATGTAGTGCACTACGTTTGACCAAGGCCCGTAGGGTGCCATTTGGCCCCAGGTCTGGACAGCTTTATTAAAGGACTGGTCCACTCAGAACACAAGTCAAGTTAAATTCAAAGTCTGTTTCACACGGGTCTCAAGTTCAACACACTTGAGGCAAAAGCAAACAAACAATGTCTACGGACCCCTATGTTCAGATGCAACACTACATCAGTCTGTGTGTACCAGTGTTTCTCAATCCATTCCTGGGGAGCGCCAGAGGTGCTCATCTGTTCTCTATCCCAGAACAACCACACCGGATTCACTGAATCACTTTGCTTGAACTGAATCCGTTGTTTTAGTGCTGGGCTAAAAAAAGTGTGAACATCTTGATGGATGGATTGAGAAGCGAGAGGTGTAGACTACCAGCCCCAGCAGAGGGTCCCAGGGGCCACAGCAGTCACTGCCCCACCTCGAGCCACCCTGCTCAGCCACACAGCCACCACCAGCCCCAGCAGAGGTTCCCAGGGGCCACAGCAGTCACTGCCCCACCTCGAGCCACCCTGCTCAGCCACACAGCCACCACTAGCCCCAGCAGAGGTTCCCAGGGGCCACAGCAGTCACTGCCCCACCTCGAGCCACCCTGCTCAGCCACACAGCCACCACCACCCCCTGCAGAGGTTCCCAGGTGTCACGAGTGGGTGTAGAGAGAGACCAAGGAGCAGCGCAGCGATAGTTCGACATTGTTTATTAAATGATAAACAAATAATGTCACAAACTATATAAACAAAAGGCAATGAACAAGAACGGAAAACACACTTACTATGACGTGACATCAAGACAATGACCCACACACAGGTAGATGTGTAGGGAGCCTAAATACAATCCCCAATCAGAGACAACCCTGTACAGCTGTCTACCACTCCCCTTAATGGGAGTAAGGTCTAACCACAGCCAAACCCTCACAGTACCCCCCCCCCCCCCCCCCTAAGGTGCGGACTCCCGGCCGCAAATATTCCCCCCTCTCAAACAATGTTTTAAACAATACTAGGGGGGAAAGGACGGAGTACTGGGGCGGTTGCTGGTGGAGGCTCCGGCCCCGGCCTCGGACGTGACGTAGGCAGTGAAGGCTGCTCCCTTCCTACCTCACCGTTGCACGCCCGGTCTGGTCCGGACCCCAGCGCGGTGATCTCCCCCTCAGTCCTCCCACGAAGCACCAAGTCCTGTCTGGACCCTGGTGTGGGAGCCCCCGACCCTGGAGCGGTACCAACGACCGGACCCGGACTGGGTACCGGTGTGGCAGGTGGTTCTGGCTCTGGAGCTGGGCCGACGTCCATACCCCGACTGGGCACCAGTGGAGCGGATTGCCCTGGCATGGGATTGGTGCTGACGACCTGCCCGGGACTGGGCCCCGGTGGGGTGCGAGCCCTCACACCCTAGTTAGGGTGTGAGGGCTCGACTGTGGTTCTACCACTCCCCTTATTGGAGTAAGGTCTAACCACAGCCAAACCCTCACACCAGGGGCCACAGCAGTCACTGCCCCACCTCGAGCCACCCTGATCAGCCACACAGCCACCACCACCCCCATCCTCCCTAGTCCCAAACCACCATCTCTAACACTCGCTACCACTGCTGCATCCACATACCCTTACACACCTGAACTCTGCACCGAAAATAGCACCCTGACGACTTTATCCATCGCCCTGACCGGAAACAACATGCAGATGCCTGCTTCAAACTCAGTGGGGACACACAGTGGTCGAAGCTGTTTCTTCCAGATGGCTTTGCACAATTGATCAATCAACCGATGACTTAACCAACTAATTAATCCATTTATAGCTCAGAGTTCTGAGTTGCCTTTAGAAGAAACAAGCTACTGTCCACCTTGAGTCAACATGTAAACAAGCTACTGTCCACCTTGAGTCAACATGTAAACAAGCTACTGTCCACCTTGAGTCAACATGTAAACAAGCTACTGTCCACCTTGAGTCAACATGTAAACAAGCTACTGTCCACCTTGAGTCAACATGTAAACAAGCTACTGTCCACCTTGAGTCAACATGTAAACAAGCTACTGTCCACCTTGAGTCAACATGTAAACAAGCTATGTGGTAACAACAACAACCCTACCACCCTCTACTTAGTGCAGTATTGCAGGATGTCTTCTTTTTAACCCCTGTTAAGCAGATTGTTCAATTAAGAAGTTCTCAATTAAGAATAAATTCTAATTTGACAGAAGATAGTGATAGTTTCTCATGGCTCATACAGTCTGCTTTACCCCCTCTACTCTGCCTATAGGACTCATGGCTCATACAGTCTGCTTTACCCCCTCTACTCTGCCTATAGGACTCATGGCTCATACAGTCTGCTTTAGCCCCTCTACTCTGCCTATAGGACTCATGGCTCATACAGTCTGCTTTAGCCCCTCTACTCTGCCTATAGGACTCATGGCTCATACAGTCTGCTTTAGCCCCTCTACTCTGCCTATAGGACTCATGGCTCATACAGTCTGCTTTAGCCCCTCTACTCTGCCTATAGGACTCATGGCTCATACGTCTGCTTTACCCCCTCTACTCTGCCTATAGGACTCATGGCTCATACGGTCTGCTTTAGCCCGGGTTAGGGGAGGCCGTCGTTGTAAATACTCTGCCTATAGGACCCCTTGGCTGAGTGTGAGATATACTGTAACTCATCTAACAGCTAAAACAAACAAAGCATGAAAGCATGTCCACATTTCTGAAAGAAAAGAATAAAGTTAAAGTCAAGTTGAATGATACAACTTTAAATAAAGTTAAAAGCTGTTGAACGATAATGTTAAGTGGACGGTCGTATAAAACATATCTTCATGAGATGAACAGTACCTACTAATATCTGCTACTGTTAGAAAGCTCAGATTTTCAGATTGTTTTGGTATTTATTATTTATCTCTGATTTGCAGTGATATAGTAAATAGACAAATAGTACATGGTAGATTTTGTTTTTAAATGTCATGAACAACCTATTCGTGATCAATGAGGAGTAAGGCTTGGATTTTACATAAACTCACAATCAACTTTACAACTGACATGCTAGAATATTTCAGCTGCCTTATTACTGTAATCATTTTTTATATACAGTGCATTCGGAAAGAATTCAGACAGCTTCATTTTTTCCACATTTTGTTACATTACAGCCTTATTCTAAAATAGATTAAATATTTTTTCCCTCATCAATCTACACGCAATACCCCATAATGACAAGAAATGTATAAAAATTATTCAGACGTTTTACTCAGTACTTTATTGAAGCACCTTTGGCGATTATAGCATCCAGTATTCTTGGGTATGACGCTACAAGCTTGGCACACCTGCATTTGGGGAGTTTCTCCCATTCTTCTCTGCAGATCCTCTCAAGCTCTGTCAGCTTGGATGGGGAGCGTTGCTGCACAGCTATTTTCAGGTCTCTCCAGAGATGTTCGATCGGGTTCAAGTCTGGGCTCTAGCTGTGCCACTCAAGTGCATTCAGAGACTTGTCCCGAAGCCACTCCTGCGTTGTCTTGGCTGTGCACTTGGGTCGTTGTCCTGTTGGAAGGTGAACCTTCGCCCCAGTCTGAGGTCCTGAGCGCTCCGGAGCAGGTTTTCATCAAGGATCTCTCTGTACTTTGCTCTGTTCATCTTTCCCTCGATCCTGACTAGTCTCCCAGTCCCTGCCGCTGAAAAGCATGCCACCACCTTGCTTCACCGTAGGGATGGTATTGGCCAGGTGATGAGCGGTGCCTGGTTTCCTCCAGATGTGACACTTGGCATTCAGGCCAAAGAGTTCAATCTTGGTTTCATCAGACCAGTGAATCTTGTTTCTCATGGTCTGAAAGTCTTTAGGTGCCTTTTGGCAAACTCATGTGCTTTTTACTGAAGAATGGCTTCTGACTGGCCACTCTACCATAATGGCCTGATTGGTGGAGTGCTGCAGAGATGGTTGTCCTTCTGGAAGGTTCTCCCATCTCCACAGAGGAACTCTGGAGCTCTGTCAGAGTGACCATCGAGTTCTTGGTCACCTCCCTGATCAAGGCCCTTCTCCCCCTCTCAGTTTGGCCAGGCGGCCAACTCTAGGAAGAGTACTTGGTGGTTCCAAACTTCTTCCATTTAAGAATTATGGAGGATACTGTGTTCTTGGGAACCTACAATGCTGCAGAAATGTTTTGGTACCCTTCCCCAGATATGTGCCTTGACACAATCCTTGCTCTACGGACAATTCCTTAGACCTCACGGCTTGGTTTTTGCTCTGACATGTGTCAGGTCCTGACGGTAGGGATGCCTAGTACCCACTCGTTAACTGTCGGGGCCTGACGGTAGGGTTGTCTGGGCAACTCTATGTTTGAGTTTTGTTGGTCTCCAATTAGAGGCAGCTGCCATTCGCCGTCTCTAGTTGGGATCCTATTTAAGTTCATTATTGTGCCCACCTGTGATTGGATCTTTGTTTGCATGTCGCACATCAGTTCCTGTTTTCGTTCTCTCCTTTGTTTTGTTCACCAAATAAAAGGAATGTATTCACACTACTGCTCAGCGCCTCGGGTCCAATCTAAAAGCCACGACAACATGCACTGTCAACTATGGGACCTTATATATACAGGTGTGTGCCTTTCCAATGAACGTCCAATCAATTGAATTTACCACAGGTGGACTCCAATCATGTTGTAGAAACATCTCAAGGATGATCAATGGAAACAGGATGCACCTGATCTCAATTTAGAGTCTCATAGCAAAGGGTCTGAATACTTATGTAAATAATGTATTTCTTTTTTTTTTTTATTATAACAAATTTGCAAAAATGTCTAAAAACCTGTTTTCGCTTTCTCATTATGGTCTATTGTGTGTAGATTGATGAGGAACATGTTTTATTTAATACATTTTATAATAAGGCTGTAACGTAACAAAATGTGGAAAAAGTCAAGGTGTTTGAATACTTTCCGAATGCACTGTATCTAGGGGTCAGGAAAATCCTTCACTGCTGTCATTCCTTGTTGCCTCTCTCCCCCTGTGAACATACCACAGAGTTGGCTGGCGACTACTGGTTCGTCACTATCTCAGCTTTTCATCTAATATAAAGTTGATAAACACAAAGTGGTTTTGTTTCACATCTTCAAATTGTGTTCAAGTTTTTTAAATTAAATGAGATATAAATTGATGTGTGTTTGTCATAGAAGAACTACTTCCTATCACTGCAGAATAATCTCAATTTTGCAGCACTATGCGGCTTGTGTGCCTGTGATGTACTGTTTCACCACAAATTGACAGATTCCGATCAGCGAAATGTGCCTTAAGGTGGGACTCCTGAGCCTCCAATGGCTGTGGATATGTAACCCGATACCCCAGAGTCACCTGGGGCCAACTGAATAGAAGCAGGAAAGTGAAGCGTTTTGTCCTAACAGAAGTTGATAGGGGACTTAACGTTTTTAAGAATAAAAGCATTTCACACGTGTAGAGTTAAGATCTAAGCTTCGTTATCTTTTCTTACT
Organism: Thymallus thymallus; assembly: GCA_023634145.1. Classification (NCBI taxonomy): domain Eukaryota; kingdom Metazoa; phylum Chordata; class Actinopteri; order Salmoniformes; family Salmonidae; genus Thymallus; species Thymallus thymallus. Next base: position 2,302,081 of record CM042382.1, read on the forward strand.
GCTTCTACTGCATGGCTGCTGGCATACGTTTAGCATGTGGTGAGTTAGCTGAAGCTAACAGTTTGCCGTGGTATCTACTCTATCTACTCAGCAGTTGGTTTGGACTCATGTATCCCTCATTGCATGCGCTTCATAACCAGTGTTTTTGCATTCTTCCCCCCCATCCCTCTTTTTTTCTCCTCCTCTTTGTGTTCCCTCCATCCTTCAGATGTTTCAGCCTATCATGTTGTTCATCCTCATTCTCGTCCTCTTCTCGTCTGTCTCGTACGCCGTGGTCTTTAAGTTGGTCTTTCTCTTCGCACTTTTCTTCATTCTCTAACTCTGGTCCACACTCTGTTTCATTAGTTTTTTCCTGCTGTTTTAGTTATTAGTTCTCTAGTCAGTCTGTTCTGTTTTAGTTATTAGTTCTCTAGTCAGTCTGTTCTGTTTTAGTTATTAGTTCTCTAGTCAGTCTGTTCTGTTTTAGTTATTAGTTCTCTAGTCAGTCTGTTCTGTTTTAGTTATTAGTTCTCTAGTCAGTCTGTTCTGTTTTAGTTATTAGTTCTCCGTCTGTTCTGTTTTAGTTATTAGTTCTCTAGTCAGTCTGTTCTGTTTTAGTTATTAGTTCTCTGTCTGTTCTGTTTTAGTTATTAGTTCTCTAGTCAGTCTGTTCTGTTTTAGTTAGTAGTTCTCCATCTGTTCTGTTTTAGTTATTAGTTCTCTAGTCAGTCTGTTCTGTTTTAGTTATTAGTTCTCTAGTCAGTCTGTTCTGTTTTAGTTATTAGTTCTCTAGTCAGTCTGTTATGTTTTAGTTATTAGTTCTCTAGTCAGTCTGTTCTGTTTTAGTTATTAGTTCTCCGTCTGTTCTGTTTTAGTTATTAGTTCTCTAGTCAGTCTGTTCTGTTTTAGTTATTAGTTCTCTAGTCAGTCTGTTCTGTTTTAGTTATTAGTTCTCAGTCTGTTCTGTTTTAGTTATTAGTTCTCCGTCTGTTCTGTTTTAGTTATTAGTTCTCCGTCTGTTCTGTTTTAGTTATTAGTTCTCCGTCTGTTCTGTTTTAGTTATTAGTTCTCCGTCTGTTCTGTTTTAGTTATTAGTTCTCCGTCTGTTCTGTTTTAGTTATTAGTTCTCCGTCTGTTCTGTTTTAGTTATTAGTTCTCTAGTCAGTCTGTTCTGTTTTAGTTATTAGTTCTCCGTCTGTTCTGTTTTAGTTATTAGTTCTCTAGTCAGTCTGTTCTGTTTTAGTTATTAGTTCTCTAGTCAGTCTGTTCTGTTTTAGTTAGTAGTTCTCCATCTGTTCTGTTTTAGTTATTAGTTCTCTAGTCAGTCTGTTCTGTTTTAGTTAGTAGTTCTCTAGTCAGTCTGTTCTGTTTTAGTTATTAGTTCTCTGTCTGTTCTGTTTTAGTTAGTAGTTCTCCGTCTGTTCTGTTTTAGTTATTAGTTCTCTAGTCAGTCTGTTCTGTTTTAGTTATTAGTTCTCTAGCCCGTCTGTTCTGTTTTAGTTATTCGTTCTCTAGCCCGTCTGTTATGTTTTAGTTATTAGTTCTCTAGTCAGTCTGTTCTGTTTTAGTTATTAGTTCTCTAGTCAGTCTGTTCTGTTTTAGTTATTAGTTCTCTAGCCCGTCTGTTCTGTTTTAGTTATTAGTTCTCTAGTCAGTCTGTTCTGTTTTAGTTATTAGTTCTCCGTCTGTTCTGTTTTAGTTATTAGTTCTCTAGCCCGTCTGTTCTGTTTTAGTTATTAGTTTTCTAGCCCGTCTGTTCTGTTTTAGTTATTAGTTCTCTAGCCCGTCTGTTATGTTTTAGTTATTAGTTCTCCGTCTGTTCTGTTTTAGTTATTAGTTCTCTAGTCAGTCTGTTATGTTTTAGTTATTAGTTCTCTAGCTTATCTGTTCTGTTTTAGTTATTAGTTCTCAGTCTGTTCTGTTTGAGTTATTAGTTCTCTAGCCCGTCTGTTCTGTTTTAGTTATTAGTTCTCTAGCCCGTCTGTTCTGTTTTAGTTATTAGTTCTCTAGCCTGTCTGTTCTGTTTTAGTTATTAGTTCTCTAGCCCGTCTGTTCTGTTTTAGTTATTAGTTCTCTAGCCCGTCTGTTCTGTTTTAGTTATTAGTTCTCTAGCCTGTCTGTTATGTTTTAGTTATTAGTTCTCCGTCTGTTCTGTTTTAGTTATTAGTTCTCTAGTCAGTCTGTTCTGTTTTAGTTATTAGTTCTCTAGCCCGTCTGTTCTGTTTTAGTTATTAGTTCTCTAGTCGGTCTGTTCTGTTTTAGTTATTAGTTCTCAGTCTGTTCTGTTTTAGTTATTAGATCTCCGTCTGTTCTGTTTTAGTTCTTAGTTCTCCGTCTGTTCTGTTTTAGTTATTAGTAGATTTTCCCCCCTTGGCTTTATCTACTTTACCCCTTTTTTTGTTTGTTTTTTTGCTTTGTTTTATTCCTCTCCCTGTTTGTTCTGTCATTTGTCTGTTGGTTCGTTCACCCACCAATCCGCTTCATGCATTTCCTCCTCCCTCTGTCCCCACCCCCATGCCCTCTGTCCCCACACCCACACACCTTCCCTCACCTGTCACCCCTGACCCCCACCCCCCAGTCACAGTCCGGTGCGAGGGATGAGCTGGAGTGGCGTCTAGGACAGGAGCGAGCCGTGGAGACCCAGGGCCAGAGCCATGACCAGGGGGGTCTGCCTCAGGGCCCCGCCCAGAACAGGGGAGTCATCCTGGGACACACTAGATACCACAGGCCCCCCCTGGCTTCATTAAGACCGGAGGTCAGTGCCTCTTTCATCTCCCTACCTCCATCCATTCTCCCTGTAGGACTGGATGAGGACAGACAGAACACACCTGTTTACACTAAGGTTTACACTACAGTGTAAAGTAAAGATTTAGGGTGTTGCATACGTGCGTACAGTTAAGATATTTCTTAAAGCTTTCTTAGCTCAACTGCTTTGACTGCATGGCTTTTCAGAGGCACGCATTTAGACATGAGTCAAGTAAAGGTGCCAAATTCTTGAATGTGCTTCATGTAACTTGATTGACGTGTTCCGTGCAGGTTTCAATTTGGCCAGGGGGAGGTGTGGAGGATAGGAGCCAAATTTAAGCTATAGTAATGGTTGAAGTAGAAATTAGAAGGTTCCAGTTTTCACTTTAATATTATCCTATCAAGGTTTGTACCGGTGGAGGTACTAGTTCTCAAGCTTTAGAAAAGTATAAGCTAGGTGTCTGTTCTCAGCACCGGCCCACTTCAACCTCTAAACTAAGTCCATTGTTATCTAACAAAAGCCACTCAGTCCAACATGGCATCTACAGTCGTGGCCAAAAGTTTTGAGAATGACACAAGTATTGGTCTCCACAAAGTTTGCTGCTTCAGTGTTCTTAGATCTTTATGTCAGTAGTTACTATGGTACACTGAAGTATAATTACAAGTATTCCATAAGTGTCAAAGGCTTTCATTGACAATGACATTCAGTTTATGCAAAGAGTCAATATTTGCAGTGTTGACCCTTCTTTTTCAAGACCTCTGCAATCCGACCTGGCATGCTGTCAATTAACTTCTGGGCCACATCCTGACTGATGGAAGGCCGTTATTGCATAATCAATGCTTGGAGTTTGTCAGAAGTTGTGGGTTTTTGTTTGTCCACCCGCCTCTTGAGGATCGACCACAAGTTCTCAATGGGATTAAGGGCTGGGGAGTTTCCTGGCAATGGACCCAAAATGTCGATGTTTTGTTCCCCGAGACACTTAGTTATCACTTTTGCCTTATGGCAAGGTGCTCCATCATGCTGAAAAAAGGCATTGGTCGTCACCAAACTGTTCTTGGATGGTTGGGAGAAGTTGCTCTCGGAGGATGTGTTGGTACCATTCTTTATTCATGGCTGTGTTCTGAGGCAAAATTTTGAGTGAGCCCACTCCCTTGGCTGAGAAGCAACCCCACACATGAATGGACTGAGGATGCTTTACTGTTGGCATGACACAGGACTGATGGTAGCGCTCACCTTGTCTTCTCTGGACAAGGTGTTTTCCGGATGGCCCAAACAGTCGGAAAGGGGATTCATCAGAGAAAATGACTCTACCCCAGTCCTCAGCAGTCCAATCACTGTACCTTTTGCAGAATATCAGTCCGTCCCTGATGTTTTTCCTGGAGAGAAGTGGCTTCTTTGCTGCCCTTCTTGACACCAGGCCATCCTCCAAAAGTCTTCGCCTCACTGTGCGTGCAGATGCACTCACACCTGCCTGCTGCCATTCCTGAGCAAGCTCTGCACTGGTGGTGCCCCGATCCCGCAGCTGAATCAACTTTAGGAGACGGTCCTGGCGCTTGCTGGACTTTCTTGGGCGCCCTGACGCCTTCTTCACAACAATTGAACCTCTCTCCTTGAAGTTCTTGATAATCCGATAAATGGTTGATTTAGGTGCATTCTTACCAGCAGCAATATCCTTGCCTGTGAAGCCCTTTTTGTGCAAAGCAATGATGACGGCACGTGTTTCCTTGCAGGTAACCATGGTTGACAGAGGAAGAACAATGATTTCAAGGACCACCCTCCTTTTAAAGCTTCCAGTCTGTTATTCTGACTCAATCAGCATGACAGAGTGATCTCCAGCCTTGTCCTCGTCAACACTCTCACCTGTGTTAACGAGACAATCACTTACATGATGGCAGCTGGTCCTTTTGTGGTAGGGCTGAAATGCAGTGCAAATGTTTTTGGGGGATTAAGTTCATTTTCATGGCAAAGAGGGACTTTGCAATTAATTGCAATTCATCTGATCACTCTTCATGACATTCTGGAGTATATGCAAATTGCCATCATCAACACTGAGGCAGCAAACTTTGTGGAGACCAATACTTGTGTCATTCTCAAAACTTTTGGCCACGACTGTAGTGACACTCCAGCCACAGTCACAGTCATCTGATGAGCAGGATCTCTCACTTCATTCACACTCTCTCTTTCTGTCTCTACTGTTATTCATGTTTTTATCACAACAGTCGTCTACTCCCCTAAACACAGATATTTATTTCCAGCCTTTGATTTGTGATTTGGTTGTTTTGGTTGCTGTCATTCACCACCTCTGGACGTTATGGGATCTTTTGATTTCCTTCTAACTACCCTTGGAAAGGATGTTACTGTTTTGAGACTGCTGGTTGTCTGTTTATATTGGTACCTCTGAATTTACAAGAATTTGCAACAAAAAATCCTCCTCATATCCAATAGTTGAGCTAATTGTGTAAAATGTGTGTCTTGCTTGACGTTATGTGACTGACTGTGCTGTGCTGGGGCAGGGTGTATGTGACTGACTATGACTGTGCTGTGCTGGGGCAGGGTATATGTGACTGACTTCTGGAAGGTGAGCTTATGTCAAATTTTCAAGATAGTTTTTTTTTTTTACAAGATTGTTTTTTTTAAATAAAAGTACAGACTCAGAGCTTCAAAATGGTATACCATTCACTGCAGATCATTGGTAAGTGTAATAACTTGGTATACCATTCACTGCAGATCATTGGTAAGTGTAATAACTTGGTATACCATTCACTGAAGATCATTGGTAAGTGTAATAACTTGAAGACAAGTAGGAAAATAATATGTCATACTTTGTAGAGAGCTCTTCTGTGTTAATTCCCTTGAATGAATGTCATACGTTGTAGAGAGCTCTTCTGTGTTAAGGCCCATTCAGCATGGTTCACACCCTCATAAGCCTTAGCCCCACCCATCTCTTTAAGAATTCCCATGTAAACGCAGGGGTCAGCATGTCCTCAAGAAATTATCCTATTAACCCCCTCCATTATCTCAGCCAATCATGGATCCTGCCTTTCTCCTGACATACTGTAGCTCAGTGCTTTCTCCTTGGCTAGACTAGGCTCATCATTTAACATTTGTATTCATATGAACAGATCCCAGACCAGTTTGTAATGAAGGCATATGATAGTTCACATGTTCAAAAAGGTGTTTCTGCAACAACTACAAAAACATGTATTAATTTGTTTAATGGCCGTACTGTGAAGTCGGAAATACTTAGCATCAAAAAATGCCTACAATCCTGAATCCGGTCACATATTGAATGTTGGTGGACATGCAGGGAGTCGTCCTCCAAAATGCTATAACACAAGACATATTGTGCTTACGTCACATAAAGTATATTGTCTCTGAGTCTGCATAGTGTCATGTAGCTACACACACATTAACGTACTGTAGTGTCCAATACTACAGACACATGACCGTTATTAGTTGACTGGCTCAGATTCTGATCTGGGTTAGTGCTGTTTGATTAACATGGAGAGCAGCACAGGTCATCATGGACCTGGTGGCTTATACTGACTATTTTAAACTGGGTGGTTCGAGCCCTGAATGCTGATTGGCTGAAAGCCGTGGTAGACAGATAGATAGATAGATAGATAGATAGATAGATAGATAGATAGATAGATAGATAGATAGATAGATAGATAGATAGATAGATAGATAGATAGATACTTTATTGATCCACGGGGGGAAATATCTTTGTCAAGCAGCTACAACAAAACATAGGGCAGGTGCAAAATGCCAGAACGAAAATACACAAAAGACAGATACACGGTACATGATACATAGAGCGTCAGTATGAAAAATTATAGAAATACAAGAAGTCTGGAGTGCTAAAAAAGCTATAAAAGACATTGCATAGTATGGGTGGTTGGCTGAATATGTACACTATACATTGGTGTATTCTACCACAGACTGGTAGAAGGTATGCAGTAGTTTACTGCACACGTTGAAGGACCTGAGCCTCCTCAGAAAGTAGAGTCGGCTCTGGCCCTTTTTGTACAGGGACCTGGTGTTACCAGCCCATTCCAGCCTGTTGTCCATATGGACTCCCAGGAACTGATGCACCCTACAATTGCGGAGTCATCCGAGAACTTCTGTAGGTGGCATGTTTCAGCGTTATATCTGAAGTCTGAGGTGTAGAGGGTAAACAGGAAGGGGGACAGGACCGTTCCCTGGGGGGCCCCTATGTTGCTCACTGCCCGTTCTGACACACAGCTCTGTAGTCACACAAATTGTGGCCTACCGGTCAGGTAGTCCGTGACCCAGGAGACTAAGGGTGCTTCCACTTTCATCCTCTTCATCTTCTCACCCAGTAGCAGGGGCTGAATGGTATTGAAGGCACTGGAGAAGTCAAAAAACATAACCCTCACATTGCAACCTGCGTTGTCCAGGTGAGAATAGGCCCTCTGCAGAAGGTAGATGATTGCATCATCCACCCCGATGTTGCGCTGGTACAGTGGGGCAAAAAAGTATCTAGTCAGCCATTAATTGTGCAAGTTCTCCCACTTAAAAAGATGAGAGGCCTGTAATTTTCATCATAGGTACACTTCAACTATGAGAGACAAAATGAGAAAAAAAATCCAGAAAATCACATTGTAGGATTTTTAATGAATTTATTTGCAAATTATGGTGGAAAATAAGTATTTGGTCAATAACAAAAGTTTATCTCAATACTTTGTTATATACCCATTGTTGGCAATGGCAGAGGTCAAACGTTTTCTGTAAGTCTTCACAAGGTTTTCACGCACTGTTGCTGGTATTTTGGCCCATTCCTCCATGCAGATCTCCTCTAGAGCAGTGATGTTTCGGGGCTGTCGCTGGGCAACACAGACTTTCAACTCCCTCCAAAGATTTTCTACAGTTGATTTCTTCACACCAAGCTGCTTACCTATTGCAGATTCAGTCTTCCCAGCCTGGTGCAGGTCTACAATTTTGTTTCTGGTGTCCTTTGACAGCTCTTTGGTCTTGGCCATAGTGGATTTTGGAGTGTGACTGTTTGAGGTTGTGGACAGGTGTCTTTTATACTGATAACAAGTTCAAACAGGTGCCATTAATACAGGTAACGAGTGGAGGACAGAGGAGCCTCTTAAAGAAGAAGTTACAGGTCTGTGAGTGCCAGAAATCTTGCTTGTTTGTAGGTGACCAAATACTTATTTTCCACCATAATTTGCAAAATAATTCATAAAAAATCCTACAGTGTGATTTTCTGGATTTTTTTTTCTCATTTTGTCTCTCATAGTTGAAGTGTACATATGATGAAAATTACAGGCCTCTCTCATCTTTTTAAGTGGGAGAACTTGCACAATTGGTGGTTGACTAAATACTTTTTTACCCCACTGTATGCGAACTACGGGGGTTCCAGTGATGTACACACCAGGGGTCTGAGGTGAGCGAGGACTAACCTATACAGGGTCTTCATGATGTGGGATGTTAGTGCAACAAGTCTGAAGTCATTCAGGACAGTGGGTTGCGCCTTCTTGGGCACTGGAACGAGGCAGGATGTTTTCCACAGCACAGGGACCCTTTCCAGGCTCAGGCTAAGGTTGAAGCATCGCTGGAGTATTCCACACAGTTGGTCAGCACAGACCCTCAGCACCCTTGGGCTGATGCCATCAGGGCCCGCCGCTTTCCACTGGTGTAGTCTCTCCAGCTCTCTCTGTTTGACTTTTTGAAGCCAGTGATATTTCTCATACCCTTCCACACCTCTCTCACCTGGCTCCGCCTCAGCTTGTCCTCCATCTTCTCCTTATACCCTCTCTTCTCCTCAGCAATCCGCAACTTCAGCTCCCTCTGGACGCATTTCAATTTGTCCTTGTCCCTCTCCTTGAAGGCCCTCTTCTTCTCATTCAGCAGGGCCTTCAGGTCGCTGGTGACCCAGGGTTTATTATTTGGAAAACAGCGTACCTTCTTGGTGGGTACAGTGTTGTCTACACAAAAATTAATATAGTCTGTTATGCAGTCAGTAAGTCCATCTATGTCCTCCCCATGAGCCTCACAGAGCACATCCCAGTCTGTTGTTTCAAAGCAGTCCTGTAGGGCCTCATTCGCCTCCAGGGGCCATCTCCTAATGGTCCTAGTGGTCGCAGGCTGCTGTTGGACCAAAGGCCTGTAGAGTGGAGTGAGGTGGACAAGGTTGTGATCCGATCTACCGAGGGGAGGGAGTGCAGTGGAGTTGTATGCATCCTTTACATTAGCATATAACAAGTCCAGAGTTTTATTATTCCTGGTTGGGCACTTCACGAACTGTTTGAACATGGGCAGCGTTGAAGAGAGAGATGCATGTTTAAAATCCCCCGAAATGGCAAAGAAAGCACTGGGATGCGCTGTCTGTAACCTCGCGATAACAGAGTGGATGACGTCACACGCTGCGTTTGCATCAGCGGAGGGCGGGATGTAAACAATAACAGACGGTATACCACAGGTATGACAAAACATTTAATTTTACAAATTACCTTGGTAACCAGTTTATAATAGCAATAAGGCACCTCAGGGGTTTGTGATATATGGCCAATTAGAATGTGTTCCCATTAGAATACAGAACACAGTCCCATTAGAATACAGAACACAGTCCCATTAGAATACAGAACACAGTCCCATTAGAATACAGAACACAGTCCCATTAGAATACAGAACACAGTCCCATTAGAATACAGAACACAGTCCCATTAGAATACAGAACACAGTCCCATTAGAATACAGAACACAGTCCCATTAGAATACAGAACACAGTCCCATTAGAATACAGAACACAGTCCCATTAGAATACAGAACACAGTCCCATTAGAATACAGAACACAGTCCCATTAGAACACAGAACACAGTCCCATTAGAATACAGAACACAGTCCCATTAGAATACACAACACAGTCCCATTAGAATACAGAACACAGTCCCATTAGAATACAGAACACAGTCCCATTACAACACAGAACACAGTCCCTTTAGAATACAGAACAAAGTCCCTTTAGAACACAGAACCCACTCTAATATAATATAGCTCTCATATCTGCTCCTCTCACATCCGTCAGTCTGAGTGTAGAAATATAAATTAATTGACTGCTTATTGCATCCTGATTCCGGGAATCTTCCAACAGGGATTTCTGGAAAACCTGGACATTTGGGAAAAGTTACCATAATTTTGCAACCCTAGACATCACTGAATGCAGTATGAAGGTACACATAGGGTCAAACGTTTAGCATTGACGTCGATGGTAAATCTTGAGTTAGCACAGATTTCAAGTTAGCATTTGCCCGTTATGGAGGTAGCCTGGGTACCAGTCTGTTTAGCTAACATTTCATTCCTTGTACTCCGTGTCATTGCCAAACATTGGTACCCAGGCTATTGAGGGTAACTGTGTTGTGGGGTACAGCTCTGAGGGTAACTGTGTTGTGGGGTACAGCTCTGAGGGTAACTGTGTTGTGGGGTACAGCTCTGAGGGTAATTGTGTTGTGGGGTACAGCTCTGAGGGTAACTGTGTTGTGGGGTACAGTTCTGAGGGTAACTGTGTTGTGGAGTACAGTTCTGAGGGTTAACTGTGTTGTGGGGTACAGTTCTGAGGGTAACTGTGTTGTCGGGTACAGCTCTGAGGGTAACTGTGTTGTGGGGTACAGCTCTGAGGGTAACTGTGCTGTGCGTTACAGCTTTGAGGGTAACTGTGTTGTGCGGTACAGCTCTGAGGGTAACTGTGTTTTGGGGTACAACTCTGACGGTAACTGTGTGTTGTCTGGTTTAATATTTTGGGGGTACATCTCTGACGGTAACTGTGTGTTGTCTGGTTTAATATTTTGGGGGTACATCTCTGACGGTAACTGTGTGTTGTCTGGTTTAATATTTTGGGGGTACATCTCTGACGGTAACTGTGTGTTGTCTGGTTTAATATTTTGGGGGTACATCTCTGACGGTAACTGTGTGTTGTCTGGTTTAATATTTTGGGGGTACATCTCTGACGGTAACTGTGTGTTGTCTGGTTTAATATTTTGGGGGTACATCTCTGACGGTAACTGTGTGTTGTCTGGTTTAATATTTTGGGGGTACATCTCTGACGGTAACTGTGTGTTGTCTGGTTTAATATTTTGGGGGTACATCTCTGACGGTAACTGTGTGTTGTCCGGTTTAATATTTTGGGGGTACATCTCTGACGGTAACTGTGTTGTCTGGTTTAATATTTTGGGGGTACAGCTGGGCGACACAGCTGGAGCAGAGATGCAGTTCCGACTGGATCACGATCGCAGGTTGAGGCCTGGACAGGAGGACAGAGAGGCCTTCTCTGGGACCATGGCACAGGTACAGTACTGGTACAGCTTGACTCAGTCAGTAACAGGTACAGTACTGGTACAGCTTGACTCATAGTCAGTAACAGGTACAATACTGGTACAGCTTGACTCAGTCAGTAACAGGTACAGTACTGGTACAGCTTGACTCAGTCAGTAACAGGTACAGTACTGGTACAGCTTGACTCAGTCAGTAACAGGTACAATACTGGTACAGCTTGACTCAGTCAGTAACAGGTACAGTACTGGTACAGCTTGACTCATAGTCAGTAACAGGTACAGTACTGGTACAGTTTGGCTCAGTCAGTAACAGGTACAGTACTGGTACAGCTTGACTCATAGTCAGTAACAGGTACAGTACTGGTACAGCTTGGCTCAGTCAGTAACAGGTACAGTACTGGTACAGCTTGACTCAGTCAGTAAACAAGTAAATGTAGTTGTATTATGCATAGATCCAGGAGTTTTTCTCTCTGGAACCTGGTTGAAGACTATCTTCAGGGCTCAGAGTTTTTCCTGGTTCCCTCTCCACCTACCTACACAGGAAATACACCTCGATGAGGAAATACTTGATAATAACAACAAAATATATGCTATACATCAGTACATTTCACCTGTATTCTCCTCCCTGTTCCCCTCTCTATCTCCCCCATCACCCCTCCTCCTCCCTGTTCCCCTCTCTATCTCCCCCATCACCCCTCCTCCTCCCTGTTCCCCTCTCTATCTCCCCCATCACCCCTCCTCCTCCCTGTTCCCCTCTCTATCTCCCCCATCACCCCTCCTCCTCCTCCCTGTTCCCCTCTCTATCTCCCCCATCACCCCTCCTCCTCCCTGTTCCCCTCTCTATCTCCCCCATCATCCCTCCTCCTCCCTGTTCCCCTCTCTATCTCCCCCATCACCCCCTCCCTCCCTCCCTCCCCCCCTCCCTCCCTCCCTCCCTCCCTCCCCTCCCTATCTATCTCCCCCCAGGATGAGGAACGGAGGCGGCTGGAGGCGCAGGGTGTGAGGCACAGGGGGGGTCTGGATCTGATGGGCCTGCAGGCCCACGAGGCTCCCTGGGTCCAGGAGAGAACCCTACTGCAGCAGGAGGTCCAGTTGTTCAGACACAACACCATCATCTTCTATATGAAGCTACGTTGGATCCTCATGCACTGGAGACTGGGGAAGAGGACAGAGAAAGGGGAGGCAGCACACTCAGAGGTGAGATGATTGGCTAGAGGAAGAGGCTAAACCTAACCACAGGTAGTTTAGTCATCCACTAGGTAGGGATGAGCGGAGTACTTCTGGATAGAGCACAGTGACCAATCAGTGTATAACAGCAGGGCTGGAGAAAAAGCCTGACCCCCCAGTAGGTTCTAGTAGGAGGATTGACATCTCGCTCATTCCCAGTAGTTCTCTAGGAGTAGGGTTGACATCTCGCTCATTCCCAGTAGTTCTCTAGGAGGAGGGTTGACATCTCGCTCATTCCCAGTAGTTCTCTAGGAGGAGGGTTGACATCTCGCTCATTCCCAGTAGTTCTCTAGGAGGAGGGTTGACATCTCGCTCAGAGCTCTGTGTCAGAACGGGCAGTGAGCAGCACAGGGGCCCCCCAGGGAATGGTCCTGTCCCCCTTCCTGTTCACCCTCTACACCTCGGACTTCAGATATAACTCGGAAACATGCCACCTACAGAAGTTCTCGGATGACTCCGCAGTTGTAGGGTGCATCAGTTCCTGGGAGTCCATATGGACAACAGGCTGGAATGGGCTGGTAACACCGGGGCTCTGTACAAAAAGGGCCAGAGCCGACTCTACTTTCTGAGGAGGCTCAGGTCCTTCAACGTGTGCAGTAAACTACTGCATACCTTCTACCAGTCGGTGGTGACCAGTGCCATCTTTTTTGCAGTGGTGTACTGGGGCGCCAACATAAAAGCCGGTGATGCTTCTCGGGTAAATAAGCTGATCAGGAAGGCTAGCTCTGTTCTGGGGATTAGCCTTGACACTCTAGAGGAGGTGTCGGAGAGACGGATCCTGGCACCTTCAGTCACAGACTGATCCCACCACGGTGTGCCAGAGAGCGCTACAGGAGGTCCTTCCTGCCGGCGGCTATTAGACTCTATAATGCCTCACCGGGGTGCCGTGCCGTCGGCAACATAGATCTGGAACTGTTGGGGTGTTAGGACCTAGTATAACAATTATGCATCCATCCGTGACTAACTCTGGTCTGTAATCACTCATTCACTCAGGACTTATTTATTAATTCAGGATTGTATATACATATTCATGTACAGTTGTTATATCATATCACGTGCAATATTGTAAGTAATTCTTGGACTTAACTTACGTAGTCATTCACTCAGGAATGCATATTAGTATCCTGTCAGTTGTATCTTTTTTCATTGCTTTTAGTATATCGAATGTGCAATACTTGCATTTATCTGTAATTAAACCCTGCGCACTAAGGACTGTATTTTAAGGGAATTACTATTATTACCCCAAATTATATCATACACACATTTAGCTATTTAAGTATCTCTTTCTGTCTGTCTGTCTGTCTGTCTGTCTAAATGTCTAAATGTCTGTCTGTCTAAATGTCTGTCTGTCTGTCTGTCTGTCTGTCTGTTAGTTTGTTGGTTGGTTAGTTAGTTTATTGATTCACTGCTCCTTTCCTTGCTTTGTAGTTGGCTCTAATAACCTTCTTATTCCATGCCTTGTCTGTCCCAGTATGAGAAGTTGGAGGGTATTCCAGAGGGGATCTTGGAGCATGGAGAGACGGAGAGAGAGGACAGGGACAGGTTGTGTACTCAACTACCCCAGAGAGACAGCCGCGATCCTGGCCCCACAACCCAACTTCCCTCCCCTGAACGCCTGCAGCACCAGAGACATGTAGAGTACCATGGATTTATATCTGTTGAAACACCTCGAGCCCTGGATTAAAGAGCACTTTGCAAAGTCTGTTCAAGTACAGTGGAGTTCAATGATCCCTAGAACAGTAGATCATCTTAAATAAATGCATGATCCAGTTTCCTCTTCCCTTTTCCTCCCCCCTCCTCCTCTCCAGGTGGGTGAGAACCGCAGGGTGCTCCAGGCGCTGCGCTCCCTGTTAGAGGAGTTCAGGTCAGAGTTGAGGGAGGAGGAGAACAGGAGGTGCCAGCTGCAGCAGAACTACGCCAATGACAAGGCATCCTGGGAGGTCAAATGGGCCGAGATGAAGTGTCACGTTGCTCAGGTAACACACAGACACCTACACACATAGACACACACACACACACTCTCTTTCTCCTTACAAAACAATGTGGAGTTTTCTGTAACTATTTATATTTTTGACAACTTCTACTTTTACTTCACTACATTCCTAAAGAAAATAATGTACGTTTTACTCCGTACATTTTCCCTGACACCTAAAAGTACTCATTACATTTTTAATGTTTAGCAGGACAGGGACATTGTCTAATTCACGCGCTTATCAAGAGAACATCCCTGGTCATCCCTACTGCCTCTGATCTGGCTAACTCACTAAACACACATGCTTCATTTGTAAATTATGTCTGAGTTTTGGAGTGTGTCTCTGGCTTTCAATAAATAAATAAAAACTAGAAAATTAATATAAGTAATTTTTAATGATTTATACTTTTACTTTTACTTTTGATACTTAAGTACATTTAAAACCAAATATTTATAGTATTTTACTGGGTGACTTTCACTTTTACTTGAGTCATTTTCTATTAAGGTATCTTTTCTTTTACTCAAGTACAACAATTGGGTATTTTTTCCACAACTGGTTCCACCACTGGTTCCCTTTTGGGTTTCATATAGAACCCTCTGTGTAAAATGTTCTACATGCATCTCAAAAGGGTTCGACCTGGAACCAAAAAGGGTTGGGGTGTATGTCTATTTGTCAATAACAGCTGGTGCGCGATGTCTAATATTAAGGTAGTCTCGAGGTATTGCTTGCCTGAGGTAGAGTACCTCATGATAAGCTGTAGACCACACTATCTACCAAGAAAGTTTTCATCTATATTTTTCAAAGCCGTCTATTTACCACCACAAACCGATGCTGGCACTAAGACCGCACTCTACGAGCTGTATAAGGCCATAAGCAAACAAGAAAATGCTCATCCAGAAGCGGGGCTCTGGTGCCCCGCATTAAAGTCCCTAGTGGCCAGGGACTTTAATGCAGGCAAACTTAAATCCGTTTTACCTCATTTCTACCAGCATGTCATATGTGCAACCAGAGGAAAAAAACCTTTAGAACACCTTTACTCCACACACAGAGATGCGTACAAAGCTCTCCTTCGCCCTCCATTTGGAAAATCTGACCATAATTCTATCCTCCTGATACCTGATTACAAGCAAAAACTATAGCAGGAAGTACCAGTGACTCTCTCAATACGGAAATGGTCAGATGATGCAGATGCTACGCTACAGGACTGTTTTGCTAGCACAGACTGGAATATGTTCCGGGATTCCTCCAATGGCATTGAGGAGTATACAACCTCAGTTACCGGCTTCATCAATAAGTGCATCGACGTCGACGTCCCCACAGTGACCGTACGTACATATACCAACCAGAAGGCATGGATTATAGGCAACATCCACACTGAGTTAAAGGCTAGACCTGCCTCTTTCAAGGAGCGGGACACTAATCCGGATTCTTATAAGAAATCCTGCTATGCCCTCAGGCGAACCATCAAACAGGCAAAGCGTCAATACAAGACTACACCGGCTCTGACACTTGTTGGATGTGGCTGGGCTTGAAAACTATTACGGACTACAAATGGAAACCCAGCCGCAAGCTGCCCATTGACGCAAGCCTACCAGACGGGCTAAATGCCTTTTATGCTCACTTCGAGGCAAGCAACACTGAAGCATGCATGAGAGCACCAGCTGTTCCGGACGACATGTTTCAAGCAGACCACCATAGTCCCTGTTCCCAAGAAAGCGACTGTAACCTGCGTAATTAACTACCGCCCATAGCACTCACGTCAGTAGCCATGAAGTTTGAAGGGCTGGTCATGGCTCACATCAACACCATCATCCCGGAAACCCTACACCCACTCCAATTCACATACCGTCCCAACAGATCCACAGATAATGCAATCTCAATCACACTCCACACTGCCCTTTCACACCTGGACAATAGGGACACCTTTGTGAGAATGCTATTCATTGACTACAGCTCAGCGTTCAACACCATAGTGCCCACAAAGCTCATCACTAAGCTAAAGACCCTGGGACTAAACACCTCCCTCTGCAACTGGATCCTGCTCTTCCTGACGCGCCGCCCCCAGATTGTAAGGGTAGGCAACAACACATCTGCCTTGCTGATCCTCAACATGAGACAGCCTATAGAGAGGAGGTCAGAGAGAGCAGAGAGAGACCTGGCATTGTGGTACCAAGACAATAACCTCTCCCTCAACGTGAGCAAGACAAAGGTGATGATCGTGGACTACAGGAAAAAGAGGGGCGAACATGGGTTGAGAGTTTCAAGTTCCTTGGTGTCACCAACAAACTATCATGGTCCAAACACACCAAGAAGGTTGTGTAGAGGGCACGACAACGCCTTTTCCCCCTCAGGAGACTGAAAATATTTGGTATGGGTCCCTAGATTCTCAAAAGTTCTACAGCTGCACCATCGAGAACATCCTGACCGGTTGCATCACCACCTGGTATGGCAACTGCTCGGCATCCGACCGTAAGGCGGTACAGAGGGTAGTGCATTCAGCCCAGTACATCACTGGGGCCAAGCTTCCTGCCATCCAGGACCTCTATACCAGGCGGTGTCAGAGGAAGTCCCAAAAAAATTGTCAAAGACTTCAGTCACACATTGACTCGGTACCGGTACCCCCTGTATATAGCCTTGTTACTAACCTGTACCCCCACACATTGACTCGGTACTGGTACCCCCTGTATGTAGCCTTGTTACTAACCTGTACCCCACATTGACTCAGTACCAGTACCCCCTATATATAGCCTTGTAACTAACCTGTACCCCACATTGACTCAGTACCGGTACCCCCTGTATATAGCCTTGTTACTAACCTGTACCCCCGCACATTGACTCGGTACCGGTACCCCTGTATATAGCCTTGTTACTAACCTGTACCCCCACACATTGACTCAGTACCGGTACCCCCTGTATATAGCCTTGTTACTAACCTGTACCCCCACACATTGACTCAGTACCGGTACCCCCTGTATATAGCCTTGTTACTAACCTGTACCCCCACACATTGACTCGGTACCGGTACCCCTGTATATAGCCTTGTTACTAACCTGTACCCCCACACATTGACTCAGTACCGGTACCCCCTGTATATGGCCTTGTTACTAACCTGTACCCCCACACATTGACTCAGTACCGGTACCCCCTGTATATAGCCTTGTTACTAACCTGTACCCCCACACATTGACTCAGTACCGGTACCCCCTGTATATGGCCTTGTTACTAACCTGTACTCCCACACATTGACTCAGTACCGATACCCCCTGTATATAGCCTTGTTACTAACCTGTACCCCCACACATTGACTCAGTACCGATACCCCCTGTATATAGCCTTGTTACTAACCTGTACCCCCACACATTGACTCAGTACCGATACCCCCTGTATTTGTTATTTATACTTTAGTTTATTTGGTAAATACTCTTTCTTGAACTGCATTGTTGGTCAAGGATTTGTAAGTAAGCATTTCACGGTAAGGTTTACACCTGTTGTATTCGGCGCCTGTGACAAATAAAAATTGATTTGATAGCCCTTTTTTTCTAAGAGTGTATTACAGCCTTGTGCTGTGCTGTGCTGTGCTGTGCTGTGCTGGTTGACTGTGTATGAAGTGCTGTAGCTACTGGTGTGAAGTTTAGCTCCAAATAACCATCTATATGTATAAAAAGTTACTGGTCTACTCTACCAGTATATTCAGTCACATGACATGTCCAGCACACCTGAGTGGGTCACCATGTTTAAAAGGTAATCCTCTAAAGGACACTTTTAAAAGGATCCTCTAACATGTGAATGGGTATTATGTTAATGTTTGAGCGGGCAGGTCCATGTTGCCCCCTCAGCTTTGTTCTGTGATGTATCATGATGTTCTGTGATCATAGCAAGGCTACAGGAATAGCTCTCATGCGGTCTCCCTCTCTCCCTCTCTCCCTCTCTCTCTCTCTCCCTCTCTCTCTCCCTCTCTCCCTCTCTCCCTCTCTATCTCTCTCCACCTCTCCATCTCTCTCCACCTCTCCCTCTCTTACAGTGCTCTCCCTCTCTCCATCTCTCTCCATCTCTCCCTCTCTTACAGTGCTCTCCCTCTCTCCCTCTCTCCCTCTCGCCCTCTCTCCCTCTCTTACATGTGCTCTTCCTCTCTCCCTCTCTTACATGTGCTCCCCCTCTCTCCATCACTCCCTTTCTCCCTCTCTCCATCTCTCCCTCTCTCCCTGTCTTACATGCGCTCTCCCTCTCTCCCTCTCTCCCTCTTTCCCTTTCTTACACAAAACACTTTGAAGATTTTTCAGTGGATCCAAAATCATCACAATTCCAGTCTTCTCTCATGTCTAGAATAGGAATTAGTGAAGGACAGCCCAGTTGATAATCACCTTGAGGATATTATCAACAACAGCAACAACCCATCTGACAGACAGACTGTAGGCAGGTCATCTGACAGACTGATTGTAGTAATTTCATCTGACAGACTGATTGTAGTAATTTCATCTGACAGACTGATTGTAGTAATTTCATCTGACAGATTGTAGTAATTTCATCTGACAGACTGATTGTAGTAATTTCATCTGACAGACTGATTGTAGTAATTTCATCTGACAGACTGATTGTAGTAATTTCAACTGACAGATTGTAGTAATTTCATCTGACAGATTGTAGTAATTTCATTTGACAGATTGTAGTAATTTCATCTGACAGACTGATTGTAGTAATTTCATCTGACAGATTGTAGTAATTTCATCTGACAGACTGATTGTAGTAATTTCATCTGACAGACTGATTGTAGTAATTTCATCTGACAGATTGTAGTAATTTCATCTGACAGATTGTAGTAATTTCATCTGACAGATTGTAGTAATTTCATCTGACAGACTGATTGTAGTAATTTCATCTGACAGATTGTAGTAATTTCATCTGACAGATTGTAGTAATTTCATCTGACAGACTGATTGTAGTAATTTCATCTGACAGACTGATTATAGTAATTTCATCTGACAGACTGATTGTAGTAATTTCATCTGACAGATTGTAGTAATTTCATCTGACAGACTGATTGTAGTAATTTCATCTGACAGATTGTAGTAATTTCATCTGACAGACTGATTGTAGTAATTTCATCTGACAGACTGATTGTAGTAATTTCATCTGACAGACTGATTGTAGTAATTTCATCTGACAGATTGTAGTAATTTCATCTGACAGACTGATTGTAGTAATTTCATCTGACAGACTGATTGTAGTAATTTCATCTGACAGACTAATTGTAGTAATTTCATCTGACAGACTGATTGTAGTAATTTCATCTGACTGACTGATTGTAGTAATTTCATCTGACAGACTGATTGTAGTAATTTTATCTGACAGACTGATTGTAGTAATTTCATCTGACAGACTGATTGTAGTAATTTCATCTGACAGACTGATTGTAGTAATTTCATCTGACAGACTGATTGTAGTAATTTCATCTGACAGACTGATTGTAGTAATTTCATCTGACAGACTGATTGTAGTAATTTCATCTGACAGACTGATTGTAGTAATTTCATCTGACAGACTGATTGTAGTAATTTCATCTGACAGACTGATTGTAGTAATTTCATCTGACAGACTGATTGTAGTAATTTCATCTGACAGATTGTAGTAATTTCATCTGACAGATTGTAGTAATTTCATCTGACAGACTGATTGTAGTAATTTCATCTGACAGACTAATTGTAGTAATTTCATCTGACAGACTGATTGTAGTAATTTCATCTGACTGACTGATTGTAGTAATTTCATCTGACAGACTGATTGTAGTAATTTTATCTGACAGACTGATTGTAGTAATTTCATCTGACAGACTGATTGTAGTCAGGTCATCTGACAGACTGATTGTAGTAATTTCATCTGACAGACTGATTGTGGTCAGGTCATCTGACAGACTGATTGTAGTAATTTCATCTGACAGACTGATTGTAGTAATTTCATCTGACAGATTGTAGTAATTTCATCTGACAGACTGATTGTAGTAATTTCATCTGACAGACTGATTGTAGTAATTTCATCTGACAGATTGTAGTAATTTCATCTGACAGACTGATTGTAGTAATTTCATCTGACAGACTGATTGTAGTAATTTCAACTGACAGATTGTAGTAATTTCATCTGACAGATTGTAGTAATTTCATCTGACAGATTGTAGTAATTTCATCTGACAGACTGATTGTAGTAATTTCATCTGACAGACTGATTGTAGTAATTTCATCTGACAGACTGATTGTAGTAATTTCATCTGACAGACTGATTGTAGTAATTTCATCTGACAGATTGTAGTAATTTCATCTGACAGACTGATTGTAGTAATTTCATCTGACAGACTGATTGTAGTAATTTCATCTGACAGACTGATTGTAGTAATTTCATCTGACAGACTGATTGTAGTAATTTCATCTGACAGACTGATTATAGTAATTTCATCTGACAGATTGTAGTAATTTCATCTGACAGACTGATTGTAGTAATTTCATCTGACAGACTGATTGTAGTAATTTCATCTGACAGACTGATTGTAGTAATTTCATCTGACAGATTGTAGTAATTTCATCTGACAGACTGATTGTAGTAATTTCATCTGACAGACTGATTGTAGTAATTTCATCTGACAGACTGATTGTAGTAATTTCATCTGACAGATTGTAGTAATTTCATCTGACAGACTGATTGTAGTAATTTCATCTGACAGACTGATTGTAGTAATTTCATCTGACAGACTAATTGTAGTAATTTCATCTGACAGACTGATTGTGGTCAGGTCATCTGACAGACTGATTGTAGTAATTTCATCTGACAGACTGATTGTAGTAATTTCATCTGACAGACTGATTGTAGTAATTTCATCTGACAGACTGATTGTAGTAATTTCATCTGACAGATTGTAGTAATTTCATCTGACAGACTGATTGTAGTAATTTCATCTGACAGACTGATTGTAGTAATTTCAACTGACAGATTGTAGTAATTTCATCTGACAGATTGTAGTAATTTCATCTGACAGATTGTAGTAATTTCATCTGACAGACTGATTGTAGTAATTTCATCTGACAGACTGATTGTAGTAATTTCATCTGACAGACTGATTGTAGTAATTTCATCTGACAGACTGATTGTAGTAATTTCATCTGACAGACTGATTGTAGTAATTTCATCTGACAGATTGTAGTAATTTCATCTGACAGACTGATTGTAGTAATTTCATCTGACAGATTGTAGTAATTTCATCTGACAGACTGATTGTAGTAATTTCATCTGACAGACTGATTGTAGTAATTTCATCTGACAGATTGTAGTAATTTCATCTGACAGACTGATTGTAGTAATTTCATCTGACAGACTGATTGTAGTAATTTCATCTGACAGACTGATTGTAGTAATTTCATCTGACAGACTAATTGTAGTAATTTCATCTGACAGACTGATTGTAGTAATTTCATCTGACAGACTGATTGTAGTAATTTCATCTGACAGACTGATTGTAGTAATTTTATCTGACAGACTGATTGTAGTAATTTCATCTGACAGACTGATTGTAGTCAGGTCATCTGACAGACTGATTGTAGTAATTTCATCTGACAGACTGATTGTGGTCAGGTCATCTGACAGACTGATTGTAGTAATTTCATCTGACAGATTGTAGTAATTTCATCTGACAGACTGATTGTAGTAATTTCATCTGACAGACTGATTGTAGTAATTTCAATTGACAGATTGTAGTAATTTCATCTGACAGATTGTAGTAATTTCATCTGACAGACTGATTGTAGTAATTTCATCTGACAGACTGATTGTAGTAATTTCATCTGACAGACTGATTGTAGTAATTTCATCTGACAGACTGATTGTAGTAATTTCATCTGACAGACTGATTGTAGTAATTTCATCTGACAGATTGTAGTAATTTCATCTGACAGACTGATTGTAGTAATTTCATCTGACAGACTGATTGTAGTAATTTCATCTGACAGACTAATTGTAGTAATTTCATCTGACAGACTGATTGTAGTAATTTCATCTGACTGACTGATTGTAGTAATTTCATCTGACAGACTGATTGTAGTAATTTTATCTGACAGACTGATTGTAGTAATTTCATCTGACAGACTGATTGTAGTCAGGTCATCTGACAGACTGATTGTAGTAATTTCATCTGACAGACTGATTGTGGTCAGGTCATCTGACAGACTGATTGTAGTAATTTCATCTGACAGATTGTAGTAATTTCATCTGACAGACTGATTGTAGTAATTTCATCTGACAGACTGATTGTAGTAATTTCAACTGACAGATTGTAGTAATTTCATCTGACAGATTGTAGTAATTTCATCTGACAGATTGTAGTAATTTCATCTGACAGACTGATTGTAGTAATTTCATCTGACAGACTGATTGTAGTAATTTCATCTGACAGACTGATTGTAGTAATTTCATCTGACAGACTGATTGTAGTAATTTCATCTGACAGACTGATTGTAGTAATTTCATCTGACAGACTGATTGTAGTAATTTCATCTGACAGACTGATTGTAGTAATTTCATCTGACAGACTGATTGTAGTAATTTCATCTGACAGACTGATTGTAGTAATTTCATCTGACAGACTAATTGTAGTAATTTCATCTGACAGACTGATTGTAGTAATTTCATCTGACTGACTGATTGTAGTAATTTCATCTGACAGACTGATTGTAGTAATTTTATCTGACAGACTGATTGTAGTAATTTCATCTGACAGACTGATTGTAGTCAGGTCATCTGACAGACTGATTGTAGTAATTTCATCTGACAGACTGATTGTGGTCAGGTCATCTGACAGACTGATTGTAGTAATTTCATCTGACAGACTGATTGTAGTAATTTCATCTGACAGATTGTAGTAATTTCATTTGACAGACTGATTGTAGTAATTTCATCTGACAGATTGTAGTAATTTCATCTGACAGACTGATTGTAGTAATTTCATCTGACAGATTGTAGTAATTTCATCTGACAGACTGATTGTAGTAATTTCATCTGACAGATTGTAGTAATTTCATCTGACAGACTGATTGTAGTAATTTCATCTGACAGACTGATTGTAGTAATTTCATCTGACAGACTGATTGTAGTAATTTCATCTGACAGACTGATTGTAGTAATTTCATCTGACAGACTGATTGTAGTAATTTCATCTGACAGACTGATTGTAGTAATTTCATCTGACAGATTGTAGTAATTTCATCTGACAGACTGATTGTAGTAATTTCATCTGACAGATTGTAGTAATTTCATCTGACAGACTGATTGTAGTAATTTCATCTGACAGACTGATTGTAGTAATTTCATCTGACAGACTGATTGTAGTAATTTCATCTGACAGACTAATTGTAGTAATTTCATCTGACAGACTGATTGTAGTAATTTCATCTGACAGACTGATTGTAGTAATTTCATCTGACAGACTAATTGTAGTAATTTCATCTGACAGACTGATTGTAGTAATTTCATCTGACCGACTGATTGTAGTAATTTCATCTGACAGACTGATTGTAGTAATTTTATCTGACAGACTGATTGTAGTAATTTCATCTGACAGACTGATTGTAGTCAGGTCATCTGACAGACTGATTGTAGTAATTTCAGCTGACAGACTGATTGTGGTCAGGTCATCTGACAGACTGATTGTAGTAATTTCATCTGACAGACTGATTGTAGTAATTTCATCTGACAGACTGATTGTAGTAATTTCATCTGACAGACTGATTGTAGTAATTTCATCTGACAGATTGTAGTAATTTCATCTGACAGACTGATTGTAGTAATTTCATCTGACAGACTGATTGTAGTAATTTCATCTGACAGATTGTAGTAATTTCATCTGACAGACTGATTGTAGTAATTTCATCTGACAGATTGTAGTAATTTCATCTGACAGACTGATTGTAGTAATTTCATCTGACAGACTGATTGTAGTAATTTCATCTGACAGATTGTAGTAATTTCATCTGACAGATTGTAGTAATTTCATCTGACAGACTGATTGTAGTAATTTCATCTGACAGACTGATTGTAGTAATTTCATCTGACAGACTGATTGTAGTAATTTCATCTGACAGACTAATTGTAGTAATTTCATCTGACTGACTGATTGTAGTAATTTCATCTGACTGACTGATTGTAGTAATTTCATCTGACAGACTGATTGTAGTAATTTCATCTGACAGACTGATTGTAGTAATTTCATCTGACAGACTGATTGTAGTCAGGTCATCTGACAGACTGATTGTAGTAATTTCATCTGACAGACTGATTGTGGTCAGGTCATCTGATAGACTGATTTTAGTCAGGTCATCTGACAGACTGATTGTAGTCAGGTCATCTGACAGACTGATTGTAGTAATTTTATCTAACAGACAGATTGTAGTAAGGTCATCTGACAGACTTTTTGTAGTCAGGTCATCTGACAGAATGATTGTAGTCAGGTCATCTGACAGACTGATTGTAGTAAGGTCATCTGACAGACTGATTGTAGTCAGGTAATCTAACAGACTGATTGTAGTCAGGTCGTCTGACAGACTGATTGTAGTCAGGTAATCTAACAGACTGATTGTAGTCATGTAATCTGACAGACTGATTGTAGTCAGGATATCTTAACAGACTGATTGTAGTCAGGTCATCTGACAGACTGATTGTAGTCAGGTCATCTGACAGACTGATTGTAGTCAGGTCATCTGACAGACTGATTGTAGTCAGGTCATCTAACAGACTGATTGTAGTCAGGTAATCTAACAGACTGATTGTAGTCAGGTAATCTGACAGACTGATTGTAGTCAGGTCATCTGACAGACTGATTGTAGTCAGGTCATCTGACAGACTGATTGTTGTCAGGTAATCTAACAGACTGATTGTAGTCAGGTCATCTGACAGACTAATTGTAGTCAGGTAATCTAACAGACTGATTGTAGTCAGGTCATCTGACAGACTGATTGTAGTCAGGTCATCTGACAGACTGATTGTAGTCAGGTCATCTGACAGACTGATTGTAGTCAGGTCATCTGACAGACTGATTGTAGTCAGGTCATCTGACAGACTGATTGTAGTCAGGTCATCTGACAGACTAATTGTAGTCAGGTAATCTAACAGACTGATTGTAGTCAGGTAATCTAACAGACTGATTGTAGTCAGGTCATCTGACAGACTGATTGTAGTCAGGTCATCTGACAGACTGATTGTAGTCAGGTAATCTAACAGACTGATTGTAGTCAGGTCATCTGACAGACTGATTGTAGGCAGGTAATCTGACAGACTGATTGTAGTCAGGTAATCTAACAGACTGATTGTAGTCAGGTCATCTGACAGACTAATTGTAGTCAGGTAATCTAACAGACTGATTGTAGTCAGGTCATCTGACAGACTGATTGTAGTCAGGTTATCTTAACAGACTGATTTGTAGTCAGGTCATCTGACAGACTGATTGTAGTCAGGTTATCTTAACAGACTGATTTGTAGTCAGGTCATCTGACAGACTGATTGTAGTCAGGTTATCTTAACAGACTGATTGTAGTCAGGTTATCTTAACAGACTGATTGTAGTCAGGTTATCTTAACAGACTGATTGTAGTCAGGTAATCTAACAGACTGATTGTAGTCAGGTTATTTTAACAGACTGATTGTAGTCAGATTATTTTAACAGACTGATTGTAGTCAGGTAATCTAACAGACTGATTGTAGTCAGGTTATCTTAACAGACTGATTTGTAGTCAGGTTATCTTAACAGACTGATTTGTAGTCAGGTTATCTTAACAGACTGATTTGTAGTCAGGTCATCTGACAGACTGATTGTAGTCAGGTAATCTAACAGACTGATTTGTAGTCAGGTCATCTGACAGACTGATTGTAGTCAGGTAATCTAACAGACTGATTGTAGTCAGGTCATCTGACAGACTGATTGTAGTAATTTCATCTGACAGACTGATTGTGGTCAGGTCATCTGATAGACTGATTGTAGTCAGGTCATCTGACAGACTGATTGTAGTCAGGTCATCTGACAGACTGATTGTAGTCATTTTATCTAACAGACAGATTGTAGTAAGGTCATCTGACAGACTTTTTGTAGTCAGGTCATCTGACAGACTGATTGTAGTAAGGTCATCTGACAGACTGATTGTAGTCAGGTCATCTGACAGAATGATTGTAGTCAGGTCATCTGACAGACTGATTGTAGTAAGGTCATCTGACAGACTGATTGTAGTCAGGTCATCTGACAGACTGATTGTAGTCAGGTAATCTAACAGACTGATTGTAGTCAGGTCGTCTGACAGACTGATTGTAGTCAGGTAATCTAACAGACTGATTGTAGTCATGTAATCTGACAGACTGATTGTAGTCAGGTTATCTTAACAGACTGATTGTAGTCAGGTCATCTGACAGACTGATTGTAGTCAGGTCATCTGACAGACAGATTGTAGTCAGGTAATCTGACTGACTGATTGTAGTCAGGTAATCTAACAGACTGATTGTTGTCAGGTAATCTAACAGACTGATTGTTGTCAGGTAATCTGACAGACTGATTGTAGTCAGGTCATCTGACAGACTGATTGTAGTCAGGTCATCTGACAGACTGATTGTTGTCAGGTAATCTAACAGACTGATTGTAGTCAGGTCATCTGACAGACTAATTGTAGTCAGGTAATCTAACAGACTGATTGTAGTCAGGTCATCTGACAGACTGATTGTAGTCAGGTCATCTGACAGACTGATTGTAGTCAGGTCATCTGACAGACTGATTGTAGTCAGGTCATCTGACAGACTGATTGTAGTCAGGTCATCTGACAGACTAATTGTAGTCAGGTAATCTAACAGACTGATTGTAGTCAGGTCATCTGACAGACTGATTGTAGTCAGGTCATCTGACAGACTGATTGTAGTCAGGTAATCTAACAGACTGATTGTAGTCAGGTCATCTGACAGACTGATTGTAGTCAGGTAATCTGACAGACTGATTGTAGTCAGGTCATCTGACAGACTGATTGTAGTCAGGTAATCTAACAGACTGATAGTAGTCAGGTCATCTGACAGACTAATTGTAGTCAGGTAATCTAACAGACTGATTGTAGTCAGGTCATCTGACAGACTGATTGTAGTCAGGTTATCTTAACAGACTGATTGTAGTCAGGTAATCTAACAGACTGATTGTAGTCAGGTTATCTTAACAGACTGATTGTAGTCAGGTTATCTTAACAGACTGATTGTAGTCAGGTTATCTTAACAGACTGATTTTAGTCAGGTAATCTAACAGACTGATTGTAGTCAGGTTATCTTAACAGACTGATTGTAGTCAGGTTATCTTAACAGACTGATTGTAGTCAGGTAATCTAACAGACTGATTGTAGTCAGGTTATCTTAACAGACTGATTTGTAGTCAGGTTATCTTAACAGACTGATTTGTAGTCAGGTTATCTTAACAGACTGATTTGTAGTCAGGTCATCTGACAGACTGATTGTAGTCAGGTAATCTAACAGACTGATTGTAGTCAGGTAATCTAACAGACTGATTGTAGTCAGGTAATCTAACAGACTGATTTGTAGTCAGGTCCCAGAGTTTCACCTGTTCTGATCACATGGTCAGTAAAAGCTTTTAATTCCTAATACTTCACTACATTGTTATGGATTGTTCTAATATATTGTCTGTCTGTTATGTGTTCAACCAGCTGGAAGAGGAGAGACGAGAGGTCAGAGGAGAGGCCAGAGGAGAGGCCAGAGGAGAGGCACAGGGAGGAGGAGGAGGAGGAGACCCAGACTGGGCCTTTAAGCAGGAGCGAGAGGAGCACCGTTGCCTCCTGGCCGAGAGCCACAGCACCTCCCTGGACCTCCACTGGAAGCTGCAGCATGGAGAGAAGAGGTGGGGGAGGGAGAGGAGAGACCTGCTGGAACGCTTCGACCGGGAGAGACAAGAATGGGACAGCAACATGAGAGACATGTACCACAAGATGGAGAGGGTGAGGAGGGGGGGAGGGGGAGAAGAGGGTGTCTGAAACTGACCGCAAGTCTCTTTATATTCTGTAGTCACATCACCCTGTCTGAAACTACTGACAGCAAGTCTCTTTATATTCTGTAGTCACATCACCCTGTCTGAAACTACTGACAGCAAGTCTCTTTATATTCTGTAGTCACATCACCCTGTCTGAAACTACTGACAGCAAGTCTCTTCATATTCTGTAGTCACATCACCCTGTCTGAAACAACTGACAGCAAGTCTCTTTATATTCTGTAGTCACATCACCCTGTCTGAAACTACTGACAGCAAGTCTCTTTATATTCTGTAGTCACATCACCCTGTCTGAAACTACTGACAGCAAGTCTCTTTATATTCTGTAGTCACATCACCCTGTCTGAAACTACTGACAGCAAGTCTCTTCATATTCTGTAGTCACATCACCCTGTCTGAAACTACTGACAGCAAGTATCTTTATATTCTGTAGTCACATCACCCTGTCTGACACTACTGACAGCAAGTCTCTTCATATTCTGTAGTCACATCACCCTGTCTGAAACTACTGACAGCAAGTATCTTTATATTCTGTAGTCACATCACCCTGTCTGAAACTACTGACAGCAAGTCTCTTCATATTCTGTAGTCACATCACCCTGTCTGAAACTACTGACAGCAAGTATCTTTATATTCTGTAGTCACATCACCCTGTCTGAAACTACTGACAGCAAGTCTCTTCATATTCTGTAGTCACATCACCCTGTCTGAAACTACTGACAGCAAGTATCTTCATATTCTGTAGTCACATCACCCTGTCTGAAACGACTGACAGCAAGTATCTTTATATTCTGTAGTCACATCACCCTGTCTGAAACTACTGACAGCAAGTATCTTTATATTCTGTAGTCACATCATGTCACGAGAGGGTGCAGAGAGAGACCAAGACGCAGCGCAGGGATAGTAGTTCGACATTGATGTTTATATGTACTATATATAATAGAACAAATGGCGAACTACAAGACACAAACACACTATAAACTACCGTCACGTTCACCAAAAACACACGAAATGAACGGACGTAAAAAAAAAAGGCACACTTACTTCTCACCGTGACTGCGACATACATCGATAACAACCCACCCCAAGTGAAGGACAGACTCAACATATATTGGATCCCTAATTAGAGACAACGGGTAGCAGCTGCCTCTAATTAGAGATCCACCCAAAACCCACAAAGAAACAGAAAAGAAAGACACTGTCAGACTCTGACCAAGCTACATAGAGAAGCCTATTGCTTCTCTATGGCCAGAGCCTGACACATCACCCTGTCTGAAACTACTGACAGCAAGTCTCTTCATATTCTGTAGTCACATCACCCTGTCTGAAACTACTGACAGCAAGTATCTTTATATTCTGTAGTCACATCACCCTGTCTGAAACTACTGACAGCAAGTATCTTTATATTCTGTAGTCACATCACCCTGTCTGAAACTACTGACAGCAAGTCTCTTCATATTCTGTAGTCACATCACCCTGTCTGAAACAACTGACAGCAAGTATCTTTATATTCTGTAGTCACATCACGCTGTCTGAAACTACTGACAGCAAGTCTCTTTATATTCTGTAGTCACATCACCCTGTCTGAAACAACTGACAGCAAGTATCTTTATATTCTGTAGTCACATCACGCTGTCTGAAACTACTGACAGCAAGTCTCTTTATATTCTGTAGTCAATGATGTAATGTTAGAATGCAAATCTTATGCAACAGCATGAAACCTCGTAACTAAATCTCTCCCTCCTCTCCCATCTCCTCCCTCTCTCCCTCCACCTCTCCTTCCCCTCATCTCTCCTCTCTCCTCTCTCCTCTCTCCTCCTCTCCTTCCCCTCCTCTCTCCTCTCTCCTCTCTCCTCTCTCCTCTCTCCTCTCTCCTCCCTCCTCTCTCCTCTCCTCCCTCCACAGCTGCAGAGAGAGCTAAACGTCCGACAGGGCAGTGAGGGCTCACCCTCAGACGTCAAAGATGGGGCGACAGCAGGAGGACACAGGGGTGTCTTTTCCCCTCAGGAGAGCCCATGTAAGGCCCCTCGCTCCCCCCGGTCACCCCGCTCCCCTTGCTCTGTCACCGGCCCTGTTTCCCTCCCCACCCGCTCCCACTCGGACTCGGAGGCCCATGAAGAGCAGGGAGCTGTAGTGAGGGTCAGAGGCCCAACAGAGAACCTTTTCCTGGATGCTCTGACGCTAGACCCCCTGGGTAGCCTGGAGGTCCCACCTCCCAGCAGACTGGACTCTGACAAGAGGTTCCCCTGTATGAACGAGGTGAGACATGTCAGACTCTGACAAGAGGTTCCCCTGTATGAACGAGGTGAGACATGTCAGACTCTGACAAGAGGTTCCCCTGTATGAACGAGGTGAGACATGTCAGACTCTGACAAGAGGTTCCCCTGTATGAACGTGGTGAGACATGTCAGACTCTGACAAGAGGTTCCCCTGTATGAACGTGGTGAGACATGTCAGACTCTGACAAGAGGTTCCCCTGTATGAACGAGGTGAGACATGTCAGACTCTGACAAGAGATAGATAGATAGATAGATAGATAGGTACTTTATTGATCCCCCGGGGGGGAAATTTCATTATCAAGCAGCTACAACAAAAACACAGGGCAGGTGCAAAATGCCACAACGAAAGTACACAAAAGACAGATACACGGTACATGATACATAGAGCGGCAGTATGAAAAAGTATAGAAATACAGGATATCTGGAGTGCAAAAAAAAGCTATAAAAGGACATTGCGTAGTATGAGTGGTTGGCTGAATATGTACACTATACATTGGTGGATGTTGGATGGTTAACTATACTATACAGGTCGATGGCAGAGAAATACTTCAGTAGCTAATGCGTATGATATGAGCGAGGGTAATAATAGTTTACTTAATAGACAGACTGGGTAAATGAACAGGTAAGTGAAAATTTTTCATGGTTAAATTAGCTGTACAGTTAGGTATACAGTTATATTTACAGATAAGTGAATACTTGCATGTTTACACAAACTGTACAGGTAAATGACAGGAAGAGATACTTTAATAGCTAAATGTGTGTATGATATCATTGGGGTAATAATAGTAATTCCCTTAAAATACAGTCCTTAGTGCGCAGGGTTTAATTACAGACAACTGCACTTATTGCACATTTGATATACTAAAAGCAATGAGAAAAGGTGCAACTGGCAGGATACTAATATGCCTTCCTGAGTGAATGCCTAGGTCCAATAATTACTTACAATATTGCATGTGATATAATATAACAACTGTACATGGGTATGTATATACAGACCTGTATGAATAAGTAGGTCCTGAGTGGATGAGTGCTGACGGAACAGAGTTACTCACGGATGGATGCATAATTGTTAAACTAGGTCCTAGCACCCCAACAGTTCCAGATCTATGTTGCCGACGGCACGGCACCCCGGTGAGGCATTATATAGTCTCATAGCCGCCGGCAGGAAGGACCTCCTGTGGCGCTCTCTGGCACACCGTGGTGGGATCAGTCTGTGACTGAAAGAGCTCCTCTGCGTCATAACCATAGCGTGCAGAGGGTGGGTGACGTTGTCCATGATGGCCAGCAGTTTGGCCAGGATCCGTCTCTCCGCCACCTCCTCTAGAGTGTCAAGGCTCATCCCCAGGACAGAGCTAGCCTTCCTGATCAGCTTATTTACCCGAGAAGCATCACCGGCTTTGATGTTAGCTCCCCAGCACACCACTGCAAAAAAGATGGCACTGGCCACCACAGACTGGTAGAAGGTATGCAGTAGTTTACTGCACACGTTGAAGGACCTGAGCCTCCTCAGAAAGTAGAGTCGGCTCTGGCCCTTTTTGTACAGGGCCCCGGTGTTACCAGCCCATTCCAGTCTGTTGTCCATATGGACACCCAAGAACTTGTATGACTCAACCATTTCCACATCCATCCCCTTTATAGGGACTGCAGTCAGTTGTGCCTTGGTTCTCCTGAAGTCCACCACCATCTCCTTAGTTTTGCTGATGTTGAGCTGAAGGTGGTTCTGCTCACACCACAACACAAAGTCACTGATTGTGCTCCTGTACTCCTCCTCCTGCCCACCCCTGATGCACCCTACAATAGCAGAGTCATCCGAGAACTTCTGTAGGTGGCATGTTTCAGAGTTATATCTGAAGTCTGAGGTGTAGAGGGTGAACAGGAAGGGGGACAGGACCGTACCCTGGGGGGCCCCTGTGTTGCTAACTGCCCGTTCTGACACACAGCTCTGTAGTCGCACAAATTGTGGCCTACCGGTCAGGTAGTCCGTGACCCAGGAGACTAAGGGTGCTTCCACTTTCATCCTCCTCATCTTCTCACCCAGTAGCAGGGGCTGAATGGTATTGAAGGCACTGGAGAAGTCAAAAAACATGACCCTCACAGTGCAACCTGCGTTGTCCAGGTGAGAGTAGGCCCTCTGCAGAAGGTAGATGATTGCATCATCCACCCCGATGTTGCGCTGGTATGCAAACTGCAGGGGGTCCATTGATGAACACACCAGGGGTCTGAGGTGAGCGAGGACTAACCTTTCCAGGGTCTTCATGATGTGGGATGTTAGCGCTACAGGTCTGAAGTCATTCAGGACAGTGGGGTGTGCCTTCTTGGGCACTGGGACGAGGCAGGATGTTTTCCACAGCACAGGGACCCTTTCTAGGCTCAGGCTAAGGTTGAAAAGACGCTGGAGTATTCCACACAGTTGGTCAGCACAGACCCTCAGCACCCTTGGGCTGATGCCATCAGGGCCCGCCGCTTTCCACTGGTGTAGTCTCTCCAGCTCTCTCTTCACTTGGTTGGTGGTGAAAGCCAGCCCAGGTGGGGAGGTGGGGGGAAGGGGGGTGTTGAGGATCAGTCCAGGGGGGGCAGGGGCGGAGGTGGGGTCACTGATTGTCTCAGCAGAGGTGCTGTGAGCAAAGTGGGGGTGGGATAGCCGTGAGGGTGTGTGGTCTGGGGAGCTGGAGGGGAGGTGGACAGGGCCAGTATCGAACCTGTTAAAAAATTGGTTCAGCTCATTGGCTCTGTCCTGGGTCCCCTCCGTCTGCCCACTGTTTGACTTTTTGAAGCCAGTGATATTTCTCATACCCTTCCACACCTCTCTCACCTGGCTCTGCCTCAGCTTGTCCTCCATCTTCTCCTTATACACTCTCTTCCCCTCAGCAATCTGCAACTTCAGCTCCCTCTGGACGCATTTCAATTTGTCCTTGTCCTTCTCCTTGAAGGCCCTCTTCTTCTCATTCAGCAGGGCCTTCAGGTCGCTGGTGACCCAGGGTTTATTGTTTGGGAAACAGCATACCTTCCTGGTGGGTACAGTGTTGTCTACACAAAAATTAATATAGTCTGTTATGCAGTCAGTGAGTCCATCGATGTCCTCCCCATGAGCCTCACAGAACACATCCCAGTCTGTTGTTTCAAAGCAGTCCTGTAGGGCCTCATTCGCCTCCGGGGACCATCTCCTAATAGTCCTGGTGGTTGCAGGCTGCTGTTGGACCATAGGCCTGTAGAGTGGGGTGAGGTGGACAAGGTTGTGATCCGATCTACCGAGGGGAGGGAGTGCAGTGGAGTTGTATGCATCCTTCACATTAGCATATAACAAGTCCAGAGTTTTATTATTCCTGGTTGGGCACTTCACGAACTGTTTGAACGTGGGCAGCGTGGAAGAGAGAGATGCATGGTTAAAATCCCCCGAAATTGCAAAGAAAGCACTGGGATGCGCTGTCTGTAACCTCGCGATAACAGAGTGGATGACGTCACACGCTGCGTTTGCGTCAGCAGAGGGCGGGATGTAAACAATAACAGCAATGGCCGCCGTGAATTCCCTCGGTAAATAGTAGGGTCTCAGGCTAACGGCTAGCAGTTCAATGTCCGGGCTACAAAACTTTTCCTTAAGAGTAATATGGTTCGGATGACACCATCTGTTGTTTACTAATAAAGCCAGCCCACCACCCTTACTCTTACCGGAAGAGACGCGATCCCTGTCCGCTGTGATGGTCTGGAAACCGTCGATAGTGACGTTCTGTATGGGGATGTTATCGTTCTGCCAAGT
The DNA here is from genome assembly GCA_023634145.1 of Thymallus thymallus. Lineage (NCBI taxonomy): Eukaryota > Metazoa > Chordata > Actinopteri > Salmoniformes > Salmonidae > Thymallus > Thymallus thymallus. Next base: position 2,336,386 of record CM042382.1, read on the forward strand.
CTCAGTAAAACACATTAGGCTAGCTTCCCGATAAATCCTTTGTCCACGAACAAGTCCCGCCAACTCATCCATCTTGTTATGTAGACACCTCACATTGCCCATAATAATAGATGGTATAGCCGGCTTGTACTTGAACCTCCTCCGCTTTGCCTTACATTTCAATCCCGCCCTGCATCCACGGCGTCGTCTTTTCAATTCGTCCGGAATATCAAACTTTTCCCTGGGGAGCAGCAGCGCTGCGTGGGCTAAATCCAGGAGCTGGGCTATGCTGTAAACAATAACAGTTGACGACTCCTGTCGACGTTCAGCTGCGATAGAATCCATAAAATCCATAATCCATAAAATCCATAAAATCCATAATCCTGAACTGTTATAGTTCGACTGTAGCAAAATAAAAAATAAAACTAAAGAAAAAAGACGAAAGAAAACGAACTAAAACAACAATTAATGCACGAACAACGGGACAACGGGAGCTGCTTAAAAGGCGACCACTCAGGGCGGCGCCAAACGCTAGGTTCCCCTGTATGAACGAGGTGAGACATGTCAGACTCTGACGAGAGGTTCCCCTGTATGAACGAGGTGAGACATGTCAGACTCTGAGGAGAGGTTCCCCTGTATGAACGATGTGAGACATGTCAGACTCTGAGGAGAGGTTCCCCTGTATGAACGAGGTGAGACATGTCAGACTCTGAGGAGAGGTTCCCCTGTATGAACGAGGTGAGACATGTCAGACTCTGAGGAGAGGTTCCCCTGTATGAACGAGGTGAGACATGTCAGACTCTGAGGAGAGGTTCCCCTGTATGAACGAGGTGAGACATGTCAGACTCTGAGGAGAGGTTCCCCTGTATGAACGAGGTGAGACATGTCAGACTCTGAGGAGAGGTTCCCCTGTATGAACGAGGTGAGACATGTCAGACTCTGAGGAGAGGTTCCCCTGTATGAACGAGGTGAGACATGTCAGACTCTGAGGAGAGGTTCCCCTGTATGAACGAGGTGAGACATGTCAGACTCTGAGGAGAGGTTCCCCTGTATGAACGAGGTGAGACATGTCAGACTCTGAGGAGAGGTTCCCCTGTATGAACGAGGTGAGACATGTCAGACTCTGAGGAGTCCCAAATTGCTCCCTATTCCGTATATAATGCACTACATTTGACCAGAACCATATGATGAAAGCAGTAGAATCAGATTTATAAAACAGATATAAATACACCTTATGGAACAGCAGGGACTGTGAAGCAACACAAACACACATGCATACACACACACGATAACATACACGCTATACACACACGTACACATTCTGTGTTGTAGATATGTGGTAGTGGTGTAGTATGGGCCTGAGGGCACACAGTGTGTTGTGAAATATGTTATGAATGTATTGTAATGTTTTTAAAATGTATAACTGCCTTCATTTAGCTGGACCCCAGGAGGGGATCCATAATACATACAAATATGTGTACTGGTCAAAAGTAGTGTACTATGTAAGTAGTGTACTATGTAAGTAGTGTACTATGTAAGTAGTGTACTATGTAAGTAGTGTACTATGTAAGTAGTGTACTATGTAAGTAGTGTACTATGTAAGGAATAGGGTGCCATTTTGGACACACCCCAGGAATGTCTGAAAATGTAAATTTTCTGACCTGAAAGTGGTATTATGTTGAGATGAAGGCAGTGTTTTTCAATACTGGCACAGTGCAGGTTTCTGTTTCAGCCAAGCACTAAGATGTTTGTGTATGTTGTTTCAGGCTCTGAATGAGATCCCAGACAGAGAGGACCCCATGTACCAGGAGGAGGAGGAGGAGATGGGCTTTGGCAGTCTGCTCAGGTAAGGGGGTTTACCTGTTCACTTACCTGGGAATACTGTATAAAGGTCATAGAACTACGGGTAATGTTTGCACTTATCTAGACAGACCTTCATTGTATTTGTATGTATTATGGATCCCCTCCTGGGGTCCAGCTAAATGAAGGCAGTTATACATTTTAAAAACATTACAATACATTCATAACATATTTCACAACACACTGTGTGCCCTCAGGCCCATACTACACCACTACCACATATCTACAACACAGAATGTGTACGTGTGTGTATAGTGTGTATGTTATCGTGTGTGTGTATTCATGTGTCTGTGTCTATGTTTGTGTTGCTTCACAGTCCCTGCTGTTCCATAAGGTGTATTTTTTAGCTCTCTGTGTGCATCCAAGGGCCAGCCGTGCTGCCCTGTTCTGGGCCAATTGCAATTTTCCTGAACGACCTGCCTTGTTGACAGTGCTGTTAAACCTGACCACACGACTGAACGACCTGCCTTGTTGATAGTGCTGTTAAACCTGACCACACGACTGAACGACCTGCCTTGTTGATAGTGCTGTTAAACCTGACCACACGACTGAACGACCTGCCTTGTTGATAGTGCTGTTGAAACCTGACCACACGACTGAACGACCTGCCTTGTTGATAGTGCTGTTAAACCTGACCACATGACTGAACGACCTGCCTTGTTGATAGTGCTGTTAAACCTGACCACACGACTGAACGACCTGCCTTGTTGATAGTGCTGTTAAACCTGACCACACGACTGAACGACCTGCCTTGTTGATAGTGCTGTTAAACCTGACCACACGACTGAACGACCTGCCTTGTTGATAGTGCTGTTAAACCTGACCACACGACTGAACGACCTGCCTTGTTGATAGTGCTGTTAAACCTGACCACACGACTGAACGACCTGCCTTGTTGATAGTGCTGTTAAACCTGACCACACGACTGAACGACCTGCCTTGTTGATAGTGCTGTTAAACCTGACCACACGACTGAACGACCTGCCTTGTTGATAGTGCTGTTAAACCTGACCACACGACTGAACGACCTGCCTTGTTGATAGTGCTGTTAAACCTGACCACATGACTGAACGACCTGCCTTGTTGATAGTGCTGTTAAACCTGACCACATGACTGAACGACCTGCCTTGTTGATAGTGCTGTTAAGGCAGAGCAGCGCTCTATTATTGTAATGGTCACATGGGCTGTGGCAGTCTCCTCAGGTTAATATCTTCTTTCTGTTTACCTCAACGTACAGTACCCTTATTGTTAGTGGGAGTGTTCTCAATAGCGTAGCTGGATAAATAAAGGTAATATAATTACTGGTGAAGTTTACCTAGACAGACTACCATTGTACTGGTTACCACAGCTATTCTTTCTGCTTTGCCTGTTCTGTACTCAGGACTTTCTGCATTCTCTGTATTTGGGATTTAAATGGGGGAAATAAAGGACCGTTGCTTCTTTTTTTATGTTGCTAGAAGTGACAGTAGAGTCCTTGGTGATTCCTGTGAAAGGGATATGAACCAAGTCTCTGGGAGGGGATATGAACCAAGTCTCTGGGAGGGGATATGAACCAAGTCTCTGGGAGGGGATATGAACCAAGTCTTTGGGAGGGGATATGAACCAAGTCTCTGGGAGGGGATATGAACCAAGTCTCTGGGAGGGGATATGAACTAAGTCTCTGGGAGGGGATATGAACCAAGTCTCTGGGAGGGGATATGAACCAAGTCTCTGGGAGGGGATATGGTCCATGTCTCTGGGAGGGGATATGATCCAAGTCTCTCTGGCAGGGGATATGAACCAAGTCTCTGGGAGGGGATATGAACCAAGTCTCTTTGGGAGGGGATATGATCCATGTCTCTGGGAGGGGATATGATCCAAGTCTCTCTGGCAGGGGATATGAACCAAGTCTCTGGGAGGGGATATGATCCAAGTCTCTTTGGGAGAGCCTATGATCCAAGTCTCTTTGGGAGGGGATATGAACCAAGTCTCTTTGGGAGGGGATATGATCCATGTCTCTGGGAGGGGATATGATCCAAGTCTCTCTGGCAGGGGATATGAACCAAGTCTCTGGGAGGGGATATGATCCAAGTCTCTTTGGGAGAGCCTATGATCCAAGTCTCTTTGGGAGGGGATATGATCCAAGTCTCTTTGGGAGAGCCTATGATCCAAGTCTCTTTGGGAGGGGATATGATCCAAGTCTCTTTGGGAGAGGATATGATCCAAATCTCTTTGGGAGAGGATATGATCCATGTCTCTGGGAGGGGATATGATCCAAGTCTCTCTGGGAGGGGATATGAACCAAGTCTCTGGGAGGGTATATGAACCAAGTCTCTTTGGGAGGAGATATGAACCAAGTCTCTGGGAGGGTATATGAACCAAGTCTCTTTGGGAGGAGATATGAACCAAGTCTCTTTGGGAGAGGATATGATCCATGTCTCTGGAAGGGGATATGAACCAAGTCTCTTTGGGAGGGGATATGATCCAAGTCTCTTTGGGAGAGGCTATTATCCAAGTATCTTTGGGAGGGGATATGATCCAAGTCTCTTTGGGAGAGGCTATGATCCAAGTCTCTTTGGGAGAGGCTATGATCCAAGTCTCTTTGGGAGAGGCTATGATCCAAGTCTCTTTGGGAGAGGATATGATCCAAGTCTCTTTGGGAGTGGATATGAACCAAGTCTCTTTGGGAGAGGATATGATCCAAGTCTCTTTGGGAGGGGATATGAACCAAGTCTCTTTGGGAGGGGATATGATCCAAGTCTCTTTGGGAGAGGCTATGATCCAAGTCTCTTTGGGAGGGGATATGATCCAAGTCTCTTTGGGAGGGGATATGATCCAAGTCTCTTTGGGAGAGGATATGATCCAAGTTATTGCAGCCTGACAATTCATTATTGAATCATTTTAAAGTGATCCGTCATGAAATTAAATGCAGATTATATATTTTTAGATTATGTGTTTTTAGATGAAATATTTTTAGGTGATATGTTTTTAGATGATACATTTTTAGATTATATGTTTTTAGGTGATATGTTTTTAGATTATATGTTTTTAGGTGATAGATTTTTAGATTATATGTTTTTAGGTGATATGTTTTTAGATGATACCTTTTTAGATTATATGTTTTTAGATTATATGTTTTTAGGTTATATGTTTTTAGGTGATATATTTTTAGATTATATGTTTTTAGGTGATATAGTTTTAGGTGATATATTTTTAGATTATATGTTTTTAGATGATGTGTTTTTAGATGAAATGTTTTTAGATGATACCTTTTTAGATTATATGTTTTTAGATTATATGTTTTTAGGTGATATGTTTTTAGATTATATGTTTTTAGGTGATATGTTTTTAGATTATATGTTTTTAGATTATATGTTTTTAGGTGATATGTTTTTAGGTTATTTAAAAAATTTCCAGAAATTGGGACAACAAAGAGGCTGAAAAACACTGTTTATATATCAATCTCCACTTCTACTCTACCTACATCTCACTCTGTCCTCTCTGTCCTCTCTCTTCTCTCTCTCCTCTCTGTCCTCTCTGTCCTCTCTCTCCTCTCTGTCCTCTCTGTCCTCTCTGTCCTCTCTCTTCTCTCTCTCCTCTCTCTCCTCTCTGTCCCCTCTGTCCTCTCTGTCCTCTCTGCCCTCTCTGTCCTCTCTCTCCTCTCTGTCCTCTCTCTCCTCTCTGTCCTCTCTGTCCTCTCTGTCCTCTCTGTCCTCTCTCTCCTCTCTCCTCTCTGTCCTCTCTCTCCTCTCTCTTCTCTCTCTCCTCTCTGTCCTCTCTGTCCTCTCTCTCCTCTGTCCTCTCTGTCCTCTCTCTCCTCTCCTCTCTGTACTCTCTCTCCTCTCTCTCCTCTCTGTCCTCTCTCTCCTCTCTGTCCTCTCTCTCCTCTCTGTCCTCTCTCCTCTCTCCTCTCTCTCCTCTCTCTCCTCTCTGTCCTCTCTGTCCTCTCTCTCCTCTCTGTCCTCTCTGTCCTCTCTCTCCTCTCTCTCCTCTCTCTCCTCTCTGTCCTCTCTCTCCTTTCTGTCCTCTCTCCTCTCTGTCCTCTCTGTCCTCTCTCTCCTCTCTGTCCTCTCTGTCCTCTCTCTCCTCTCTGTCCTCTCTCTCCTCTTTGTCCTCTCTGTCCTCTCTGTCCTCTCTCTCCTCTCTGTCCTCTCTCCTCTCTCCTCTCTGTCCTCTCTCTCCTCTCTCTCCTCTCTCTCCTCTCTGTCCTCTCTGTCCTCTCTCTCCTCTCTGTCCTCTCTGTCCTCTCTCTCCTCTCTCTCCTCTCTCTCCTCTCTGTCCTCTCTCTCCTTTCTGTCCTCTCTCCTCTCTGTCCTCTCTGTCCTCTCTCTCCTCTCTGTCCTCTCTGTCCTCTCTCTCCTCTCTGTCCTCTCTCTCCTCTTTGTCCTCTCTGTCCTCTCTGTCCTCTCTCTCCTCTCTGTCCTCTCTCTCCTCTCTGTCCTCTCTCTCCTCTCTGTCCTCTCTCTCCTCTCTGTCCTCTCTGTCCTCTCTGTCCTCTCTGATCCTATCCTTGTAACATTGTTTTGTAATGTAATAGTTTCATGATTTATTCCCATCTCATCCTCTCCAGAGCTAAGTCAGTCTGTTCTATGAGTGACTTCCAGCGTCTGATGGACAGCTCTCCCTTCCTGCCTGACAAGAGTCGTCATGGTGACTGTGGTCATGACGACGTGACTCCGCCCCTGTCACCTGATGATCTGAAGTACATAGAGGAGTTCAACAGTAAGGGGTGGGGCTTCCCTGTCCCTGGCCCCTCCCCTACACCAGGCCACCACACCCCCACACCCATGGAAGCCTGGGCAGAACAGCCCACTTCAGGTACTGATGCTCCAAGAGTTTAAGCATTGTTTGTTTTTAGAATTTCAATCACATTATGTGGACAATAAAGCTTGTTTTACTGTCAATTTATATATTTCCCTTCTAATTCTAATCATTTTATTAATTCTAATTTCTCTCTCTATGAATTCCAGAACCATTCCAGCCATCCTCGTGGTTCCTGACCACCAGTGCTACCCTGACCACTAACACCCTGTCCAGTCTTGAACCTCCTCCCCACTGCCAGCACTCCCCTCTCAGGGGCAACGGAGGTAACAGAGGAGGGGGGGCAAGTGTCCATGTCTCCCACAGCCCCTCCCGACCCCCAGCACCCCCCGAACAGGACTACTTGTACCCCAAAGGGACCAAGGGGCGAGGTGGTGGCGGTGAGGTGGGGGATCCCCCCGGTGTAGGGGGACCAGACGAGGTGTTTGGTAATGGTAGGTGGCCCCCCACCTGTCATAAGGAGTTATTAGAGGGTGGGGGTGGACTGGGAGGCGGACTTCGGGGCGCCCCTGGGGGGGGTCCCATCCCCACGGTGGGGTACGCCTCGTCTCTGGAGCTGCAGCTGTCACGGAACCTCAGTGATGACATGAAGGAGGTGGCCTTCTCCGTTAAGAACTACCACTCAGGCCCCGGCACCTCAGACCTCCTGGAGCACTCAGGCCCCGGCACCTCAGACCTCCTGGAGCACTCAGGCCCCAGCACCTCAGACCTCCTGGAGCACCACAGACAGGTCTGGTGTTGTTGTTGTTGTTGTTGTTTATCTAGCTGTACATTTCCCTTAGTTCACCTTTCTATATTGTATCTTTCTAACAGTTCCTTCAGGAAGTATTCAGACCCCTCAACTTATTCCACATTTTATTGTGTTACAGCATGAAATATACTGTATATTTTTTCTCACCCATCTACACACAATACCCCATAATGACAAAGTGAAAACATGTTTTTAGAAATTCTTGCAAATGTACATAAGTATTCGCACCCTTTGCTATGAGACTCCAAATTGAGTTCAGGTGCATCCAATGTCCTTTGATCATCCTTGAGATGTCACTACAACTTCATTGTCCACCTATGGTAAATTCAATTGTTTGGACATGATTTAGAAAGAAAAACACCTGTTTATATAAGGTCCCACAGTTGACAGTGCATGTCAGAGCAGAAACTGTAGAGCATGGCACTTGCAATGACAGGGTTGTGGGTTCGATTCCCACGGGGGACCAGTACGAAAAAGTATGAATGTATGTACTCACTACTAGTCGTTCTGGATAAGAGCGTCTACTAAAAGGCATATATCTGGGGAAGGGTATAACAAATATTTCCAAGAGCACATTGGTCTCCATTATTGGGACATTTGAAAAATATGGAACTACCCAGACTCTGCCTAGAGCTGGCCGTCTGACCAAACTGAGCAACCGGGCAAGAAGAACCTTGGTCAGGGAGGTGACCAAGAACCCAATGGCCACTGACTGAACTATAGAGTTCCTTGGCTGAGATGGGAGAAACTGACAGAAGGACAACTGTCTCTGGAAGGCTTCCAGACAGAAGCCACTCCTCAGTAAAAGGCACATGACAGCCAGCTTGGAGTTTGCCAAAAGGCACCTAAAGACTTTCAGACCATGAGAAACAAGATTCTCTGGTCTGATGAAACCAAGATTGAACTCTTTGGCCTGAATGCCAAGTGTCACATCTGGAGGAAACCAGGCACCGCTCATCACCTGGCCAATACCATCCCTACGGTGAAGCATGGTGGTGGCATGCTTTTCAGCGGCAGGGACTGGGAGACTAGTCAGGATCGAGGGAAAGATGAACAGAGCAAAGTACAGAGAGATCCTTGTTTTTTATCTTTAATGCATTTGCAAAATCTTCTAAAAACCTGTTTTTCTTGGTCATTATGGGTATTATGTGTAGATTGATGAGGGAAAATAACTATTAAATCAAGTTTAGAATAAGGCTGTAAAGTAACAAAATGTGTAGAAAGTCAAGGGGTCTGAATACTTTCTGACTGCTCTGTAAACCCTGTTTTGGGGTTTCTAACGAGAACATGTAATTCTACTTGTATTGGAACCGTGTTCTTTGTATTTTCATACGTTCACCAATCTGAATGTACTAACCTAAAGGTCAAGGTTATCTTGTCTACATACTAACCTAAAGGTCAAGGTTATCTTGTCTACATACTAACCTAAAGGTCAAGGTTATCTTGTCTACATACTAACCTAAAGGTCAAGGTTATCTTGTCTACATACTAACCTAAAGGTCAAGGTTATCTTGTCTACATACTAACCTAAAGGTCAAGGTTATCTTGTCTACATACTAACCTAAAGGTCAAGGTTATCTTGTCTACATACTAACCTAAAGGTCAAGGTTATCTTGTCTACATACTAACCTAAAGGTCAAGGTTATCTTGTCTACATACTAACCTAAAGGTCAAGGTTATCTTGTCTACATACTAACCTAAAGGTCAATGTTATCTTGTCTACATACATCCAGTCAATGTATATGTATTTTGTTCTTCTAAATTCTACAACTTCATCTTCTCAACCTACAGCTCCGAGACACGGCTTGTCAGACCAACGGTTTCACCACTCGGGGCACCCAGACCACCCAGACCATCAGTGTGGGCTTACAAACTGACATCCTCCGCACCCTCACCAGCTCCCCCCACCGCTGCCTTACCCCTATAGGAGGAGGCTCAACCCCTATCTCCTCCCCCTCCCGAAACATCCGCAAGATACAGTACTCCCCTGTGGTCCAGTCCAAGTTCGAGCGGACATGTTGTTCTCCTAAGTATGGTTCCCCTAAGCTCCAGAGGAAGCTGTCGACATCATCGAAGGCTGACCTCCCTGTAGGGGCCTCCTCCAGCTCCACGGCCGGCCCCAGGGCCCCGACCCTCCCTGTAGGGGCCTCCTCCAGCTCCACGGCCGGCCCCAGGGCCCCGACCCCCACCACCCCGCAGAAAGTAATAACAAGGACTTTATTGTTTTTAATCTTCAGTCATATTGATCTATGTATTGTTGTAGTCAGCTGTCTGTGTGTTATGTCTAATAACAGGGAGCCTCAGAATCAGCCTGGGCTCGTTCCACCACCACCAGGGACTCTCCAGTCCACACCACCATCAACGACGGCCTGTCCAGCCTCTTCAACATCATAGACCACACCCCGGTAGCCTACGAACCCCTGCAGTCCAAATTCACCAAGTCCCCAAGCCGCACCCGCCCCGCTCCCCCTGACCCCTCACCTCCCGGGGGGCCAGGGGTACCCAGCCTACCCAACTTTGACCCCAAAGACCCCGGGTCCCTTGGTGCTGCCCAGGAGTTCCTGAGGAATGTCCGCGGGCGTTCTCCCAGCCCGGTGCAGCTGATAGTAGAGGCCCAGGGAGGGCCGGGGGGAACAGGGGGGGAGAGGACACCAGAGGTGCTCAGCATACGCCAGGACCTGTCTGCCCCGCCTGGATACACCCTGGCAGAGAACGCAGCCCGCCTGCTGAACAAGAAGCTGTTGGAGCAGAGCTTCAGGGAGGAGAAAAGACTGTGGTCTGCAGGCCAGAGCAGAGAGGGGAAGCAGGGAGAAGGAGACAGGAACCAGGCGGGGTGTATGGAGGTAAATACTGTCACTCTACTCACTGTTGTTTGTTATTTACTAGAATCTATTGGTAGGGAAGTCAAACCCGTCTGGAATATCATCAATAAATCAAGGTTTGAAAATGATAGCTGCGTTCTAAGTCCTGCGGCCCCCAGCCGGTATGAAGAAATCAACAAAACCAAAGATATCAATGTACTTTAAGTGTGTCATTGTGTTGACTTGTGTACTGACATCATCAAGGTGTAATTCCTCCCAATTCTGTGGTCAAAATGTCAGCTTGTCAGTAATGCAGTAACACATATTGTCCACATCACGGAAAGTAGCGTGATATAAATTAATTAGATATTATATATACTGTATATAATAGTAATGTATGCCATTTAGCAGACAATTTTATCCAAAGCAACTTACAGTCATGCGTGCATACATTTTACGTATGGGTGGTCCGCCTGCTCTACCAACTGAGCTACAAAGACCACAAGAGAATTCAGTATCTTAAAAATAATGACATATGTTCATTTAGGAGGATAGTACATTAAGTAAACTCACATATATATTTCTCACTAGTTCAGCCATTTAGAGATGTCTTGTTTTCCTTATGCTCATCATTCTAACGGGGCGACCCATGAATATCACTTCTCGTCCAAATTACCAAACTAAACACAAACTAGGAAAACAAAATGAACATTCTCATTGCCATGTTTATAACTCAGAGCTGGTGTTTTCTTCTCAGATCAAAGAGCATTGACTGACACTATGGTAATGTAATGGGAATATTTTATTACTTTTAATTACTTTTTTCACATTCCACACAATGTTCTATTGTATTTTCTCCAAGTGCAGTATTACTACAGTATTACTACAGTATTACTACTACTACTAGTGTGTTTTTCTATACTAAGAGGGTGTTTCTTGCCCCTCCAATCACTCTTCTTCAGCCTCCATTCACCACCCATTCAGTATCACTCTTCTTCAGCCTCCATTCATCACCCATTCAGTATCACTCTGCTTCAGCCTCCATTCACCACTCATTCAGTATCACTCTGCTTCAGCCTCCATTCACCACCCATTCAGTATCACTCTGCTTCAGCCTCCATTCACCACCCATTCAGTATCACTCTGCTTCAGCCTCCATTCACCACCCATTCAGTATCACTCTGCTTCAGCCTCCATTCACCACTCATTCAGTATCACTCTGCTTCAGCCTCCATTCACCACCCATTCAGTATCACTCTGCTTCAGCCTCCATTCACCACCCATTCAGTATCACTCTGCTTCAGCCTCCATTCACCACCCATTCAGTATCACTCTCCTTCAGCCTCCATTCACCACCCATTCAGTATCACTCTGCTTCAGCCTCCATTCATCACCCATTCAGTATCACTCTGCTTCAGCCTCCATTCATCACCCATTCAGTATCACTCTGCTTCAGCCTCCATTCACCACCCATTCAGTATCACTCTGCTTCAGCCTCCATTCACCACCCATTCAGTAGCATTCTGCTTCAGCCTCCATTCACCACCCATTCAGTATCACTCTGCTTCAGCCTCCATTCACCACCAATTCAGTATCACTCTGCTTCAGCCTCCATTCACCACCCATTCAGTATCACTCTGCTTCAGCCTCCATTCACCACCCATTCAGTATCACTCTGCTTCAGCCTCCATTCACCACCCATTCAGTATCACTCTGCTTCAGCCTCCATTCACCACCCATTCAGTATCACTCTGCTTCAGCCTCAATTCACCACCCATTCAGTATCACTCTGCTTCAGCCTCCATTCACCACCCATTCAGTATCACTCTGTTAG
>CM042382.1:2350910-2375570 GCA_023634145.1 Thymallus thymallus
TCCCCCCTCTTCCCTCCCCTTTCTCCTTCTCCTCTCTCTCTCTCTCTCTCTCTCTCTCTCTCTCTCTCTCTCTCTTCCTCCCTCCATCTACAGATGTAGGATCTTCATTTAAGCCACTTTGCCACAGCAGGAAAATAATCCTGCAGCAACAGGAAATTTGAATTATTATGTGGACTATAATTCATGTAAATCTTTTTAGGGGTTGATAGGGCAAATCAAGTCTAAAAATGTTTGCATTTCCTGCGGTACAGGAAGATTCTCATCAACAAAAGAGTGATCAAATGAAGATCCTCCATCTGTATCAACCCCCCCCCCCCCCCTCCGTTCTGTCTATACTCTCTGCTGGTTCTAGAACCACACTATCTTAAATACCGCTCCCTGGGGACTCTAACCCTGCGTGATGTAAGTTCTTGTTTACTTCCTGTTTCTACAACCTCTAACCTCACGGCCGGAGTCACAGGGTCACCATGGACCCCTCCTCACCTCACCCCGTCCCCATCAGCCAATCACAGCATGCCTCACAGGTCAACAACGTCGGTGGAGTCAGTGGTATTGTAGCTGTGTTATTATTATTATTATTATTATCATAACATCTGTCTGTGTAGATGTCTGCATGGTCTAATATAGTATTTAATATCCCTATGTAGTCATTCATATTTATTTTAAAAGATCACAAATCAACTCTCAACTGACCCAAAGAGTCCTCCATTTTCTGTCCATATGTCTGGCCCTACATCTTTTAGATGCCGGAAGAACCAGTTGTATGGAATAAAGTTTCCCCAGTTTTCAGTGATATTAATAGTGGACTGCTATTTACCATATCTGAACTAAAATAAACTCATTTAAAACCATTTTTTGAAGATTCAGGTGGCCAACTCAAAAGAAACAGAGAAAGATGACTCTTTTGGACACGTTTCACTTTTGGAGCCATACTGTACGCAGCACAAGAACAGTTGTTGTTCTTCTGAGTGGTTCTGTATGACCCAATGTAGACTGTCAATATAACGTAACAGCGTTGTAACAACGTAACAGCGTTGTGTTTCTGATAGGTCTTCTGACTGCTCTGTCTGTGTGTTGCTGCTGGTATCTGTTGCTACAGCATGTGCTGTCTTTCTCCTCCTCTTCTACAAAACGTACGGTATCTGTTGCTACAGTATGTGCTGTCTTTCTCCTCCTCTTCTACAAAACGTACGGTATCTGTTGCTACAGTATGTGCTGTCTTTCTCCTCCACTTCTACAAAACGTACGGTATCTGTTGCTACAGTATGTGCTGTCTTTCTCCTCCTCTTCTACAAAACGTACGGTATCTGTTTCTACAGTATGTGCTGTCTTTCTCCTCCTCCTCTACAAAACGTACGGTATCTGTTGCTACAGTATGTGCTGTCTTTCTCCTCCTCTACAAAACGTACGGTATATGTTGCTACAGTATGTGCTGTCTTTCTCCTCTTCTTCTACAAAACGTATGGTATCTGTTGCTACAGTATGTGCTGTCTTTCTCCTCCTCCTCTACAAAACGTACGGTATCTGTTGCTACAGTATGTGCTGTCTTTCTCCTCCTCCTCTACAAAACGTACGGTATCTGTTGCTACAGTATGTGCTGTCTTTCTCCTCCTCCTCTACAAAACGTACGGTATCTGTTGCTACAGTATGTTCTGTCTTTCTCCTCCTCTTCTACAAAACGTACGGTATCTGTTGCTACAGTATGTGCTGTCTTTCTCCTCCTCCTCTACAAAACGTACGGTATCTGTTGCTACAGTATGTGCTGTCTTTCTCCTCCTCTACAAAACGTACGGTATATGTTGCTACAGTATGTGCTGTCTTTCTCCTCTTCTTCTACAAAACGTACGGTATCTGTTGCTACAGTATGTGCTGTCTTTCTCCTCCTCCTCTACAAAACGTACGGTATCTGTTGCTACAGTATGTGCTGTCTTTCTCCTCCTCCTCTACAACACGTACGGTATCTGTTGCTACAGTATGTGCTGTCTTTCTCCTGCTCCTCTACAAAACGTACGGTATCTGTTGCTACAGTATATGCTGTCGTTCTCCTCTTCCTCTACAAAACGTACGGTATCTGTTGCTACAGTATGTGCTGTCTTTCTCCTCCTCTTCTACAAAACGTACGGTATCTGTTGCTACAGTATGTGCTGTCTTTCTCCTCCTCCTCTACAAAAAGTACGGTATCTGTTGCTACAGTATGTGCTGTCTTTCTCCTCCTCCTCTACAAAACGTACGGTATCTGTTGCTACAGTATGTACTGTCTTTCTCCTGCTCCTCTACAAAACGTACGGTATCTGTTGCTACAGTATATGCTGTCGTTCTCCTCTTCCTCTACAAAACGTACGGTATCTGTTGCTACAGTATGTGCTGTCTTTCTCCTCCTCTTCTACAAAACGTACGGTATCTGTTGCTACAGTATGTGCTGTCTTTCTCCTCCTCCTCTACAAAAAGTACGGTATCTGTTGCTACAGTATGTGCTGTCTTTCTCCTCCTCCTCTACAAAACGTACGGTATCTGTTGCTACAGTATGTGCTGTCTTTCTCCTCCTCCTCTACAAAACGTACGGTATCTGTTGCTACAGTATATGCTGTCTTTCTCCTCCTCCTCTACAAAACGTACGGTATCTGTTGCTACAGTATGTGCTGTCTTTCTCCTCCTCCTCTACAAAACGTACGGTATCTGTTGCTACAGTATGTGCTGTCTTTCTCCTCCTCCTCTACAAAACGTACGGTATCTGTTGCTACAGTATGTGCTGTCTTTCTCCTCCTCCTCTACAAAACGTACGGTATCTGTTGCTACAGTATGTGCTGTCTTTCTCCTGCTCCTCTACAAAACGTACGGTATCTGTTGCTACAGTATATGCTGTCGTTCTCCTCTTCCTCTACAAAACGTACGGTATCTGTTGCTACAGTATGTGCTGTCTTTCTCCTCCTCTACAATTCTCTTATCATCCCTCTCTCTCAAACTAACAACCTTGCCAAGCATCATTAACCAAGACTAATCATTAACCAAGACTAATCATTAACCAAGACTAAGCATCATTAACCAAGACTAATAAGCGGGCGTGCATGTGTTTTCACAGTTGTGGGACCTTGTGTGACGTCTGCTTGTGTGTCTCAAATGAATTGAATGTTCCAGTGGGTCATTACATCTAAACGTGGTGAAACTGAAAGCAACATTGTTTGGTCAACATGCTGTTTTCACCTCTAGTACACTTACATGGTGCATGCAGGATGGTAGCTCTATCATTTGATGTCATGTGCTGTCATTACGTGGGGATTACTTACCTGATTGATTGGATAATTGATGGATTGATTGGTTATTGTTACATTATACTTCTAAAAGTAGGCTAGAAAATAGGCTTCATAACATCAGATCCAAGTAAAAATATGTATATTATTTTTCATACAGTATCTTTCTTTTCCATTATTTCTGGTCATTATTTCATCTGTGGAGGAAGAAAAACTTCCCCAATCCTGGTTTTCTGTTTCCACCCCCTCATCTGTGTATTTATAGCAGAACTAGATGTAGCTGTGCACTTTAGATTTCCCTCATCATTCATATGATATATAGAACCGGGAGACAGTGAACTCATTTTAAACCAGAGCAGTGGAGTGGAGTAGCTGTGTGATCATCATTCACACTACCTAACTAGTTCCTCCACCTGTTTCATCACACTACCTAACTAGTTCCTCCACCTGTTTCATCACACTACCTAACTAGTTCCTCCACCTGTTTCATCACACTACCTAACTAGTTCCTCCACCTGTTTCATCACACTACCTAACTAGTTCCTCCACCTGTTTCATCACACTACCTAACTAGTTCATCCACCTGTTTCATCACACTACCTAACTAGTTCCTCCACCTGTTTCATCACACTACCTAACTAGTTCCTCCACCTGTTTCATCACACTACCTAACTAGTTCCTCCACCTGTTTCATCACACTACCTAACTAGTTCCTCCACCTGTTTCATCACACTACCTAACTAGTTCCTCCACCTGTTTCATCACACTACCTAACTAGTTCCTCCACCTGTTTCATCACACTACCTAACTAGTTCCTCCACCTGTTTCATCACACTACCTAACTAGTTCCTCCACCTGTTTCATCACACTACCTAACTAGTTCCTCCACCTGTTTCATCACACTACCTAACTAGTTCATCCACCTGTTTCATCACACTACCTAACTAGTTCCTCCACCTGTTTCATCACACTACCTAACTAGTTCCTCCACCTGTTTCATCACACTACCTAACTAGTTCCTCCACCTGTTTCATCACACTACCTAACTAGTTCATCCACCTGTTTCATCACACTACCTAACTAGTTCCTCCACCTGTTTCATCACACTACCTAACTAGTTCCTCCACCTGTTTCATCACACTACCTAACTAGTTCCTCCACCTGTTTCATCACACTACCTAACTAGTTCCTCCACCTGTTTCATCACACTACCTAACTAGTTCCTCCACCTGTTTCATCACACTACCTAACTAGTTCCTCCACCTGTTTCATCACACTACCTAACTAGTTCCTCCACATGGTGTTTCATCACACTACTAGTTCCTCCACCTGTTTCATCACACTACCTAACTAGTTCCTCCACATGGTGTTTCATCACACTACCTAACTAGTTCCTCCACATGGTGTTTCATCACACTACCTAACTAGTTCCTCCACATGGTGTTTCATCACACTACTAGTTCCTCCACATGGTGTTTCATCACACTACCTAACTAGTTCCTCCACCTGTTTCATCACACTACCTAACTAGTTCCTCCACCTGTTTCATCACACTACCTAACTAGTTCCTCCACATGGTGTTTCATCACACTACTAGTTCCTCCACCTGTTTCATCACACTACCTAACTAGTTCCTCCACATGGTGTTTCATCACACTACCTAACTAGTTCCTCCACATGGTGTTTCATCACACTACCTAACTAGTTCCTCCACATGGTGTTTCATCACACTACCTAACTAGTTCCTCCACATGGTGTTTCATCACACTACCTAACTAGTTCCTCCACATGGTGTTTCATCACACTACTAGTTCCTCCACATGGTGTTTCATCACACTACCTAACTAGTTCCTCCACATGGTGTTTCATCACACTACCTAACTAGTTCCTCCACATGGTGATTCATCACATTGTAACATCTACTTCCTCCTCTCCTGAAGGACCTCCCTCGCTCCCCGGTGGCTCCACCCCTGGAGTCGTGTTTCCTGCGTCCGGCAAGGCCAGCCAACCGCCGCCCCCCCTCCCGCTGGGCAGCCCACTCCCGCCCCCCCTCCCACTGAAGCTGGCGAGATGTCACAGAGCGGAGGTTCACCTTCCCCATGGTGACTGGGACTAGTAAGACTCGTACTGTATACTGGACCTGGATGACACTGGACCAGCAGAACCATGACAGGAACATCACCATACCCTTTACCTCCTGTATACTGGATCTGGATGACACTGGACCAGCAGAACCATGACAGGAACATCACCATACCCTTTACCTCCTGTATACTGGATCTGGATGACACTGGACCAGCAGAACCATGACAGGAACATCACCATACCCTTTACCTCCTGTATACTGGATCTGGATGACACTGGACCAGCAGAACCATGACAGGAACATCACCATACCCTTTACCTCCTGAAGTCCCCAAACTCTCTTCCGCCTCTCCTCCTGTCTCCTTCCCTCATTCTCTCCTCCTCCTCCTCTCCTCCTGTCTCTCCTGTGAAACCCTGCCAGTACCTCAGACCCATCTTTTCCTAGTCCTCTTCTCCTCCCTTCTCCTCTCCTCTCCTCCCTTCTCCTCCTCTCCTCTCCTCCCTACTCCTCCTCTCCTCTCCTCCCTACTCCTCCTCTCCTCTCCTCCCTACTCCTCCTCTCCTCTCCTCTCCTCCCTACTCCTCCTCTCCTCTCCTCCTGTCCTCATTGAGCCTGACCAGACAGGGTACCATAGATCCCTCTCCCTCCCTTGTAGGGATTCGTAGGGGGGATTTGTAATGGGGTTAAGGCCCTGTAACACCAGCTGACCAATCAGGAACACAAAGAACTGGAACTTAGAACTCCGGAATGATAAGAACCTGGATAGTACTGTAACACAGCAACAATGACATCATCAAAACATTACCATCAGATGTGCCTGTACTTGATTTACTCATGATGTGTATATATGTATGCAATACATACATATACATATGTATACTGTATATATACATATATTAGTCATATAATAAACACATTTTCAGATGTTGAGAGAAGAATATAAAACCGTTATTATGATACTTGTACGAACATAAAGGTTTACACATTTTATGTTGGTTTATTTTTGTTTATTTTGCATATACATATCATTTGTTATATTCTGTGCTGTGTAAATACTCTTAAACTATTTTCTTATTAAGTTCAACATATCTTATGTTGCTGTTCGTTCCTTCGAATCTTGAAGTCAGACCTACTCAGTTGTATTGGTAGAAAAGACAAACAAACAACACTACTGCTTCCTGTATTCCTGACACTACTGCTTCCTGTATTCCTGACACTACTGCTTCCTGTATTCCTGAATCATGATGTCAGTTACCATACTAATGTATGTATGTATGTCTATATGTTCAAATGAATGTTCAACTCTGTAAACGTGTAGAAGAAGAGCGGGATCATAGAACTGAAAAACCTTTAGGCGTATCTGGAAGCCAGTTGTAACAAATATCAGTCACATAGTCTGTATCCCAAATGGCATGCTATTCCCACAGGGCTCTAGTGCACAATGTAGAGAATAGGGTGGCATTTGGAATGCAGTCGTATTTGCTCTGCATGTCTTTAGAAAACACACTTTAGTGCATGGACATACAAGCTTCTGCTACTGCTGTTATTGTGCTCTGTCATGCCGCTTGGATGTAAAAACTCAACTAGTCTCTCTATTCAGTCCGCATTGCGGAAGGCCAGCTTTACAGCGTGATTGAAATGTAAAGGCAATGTTCCCGCTTTAGCAGAGACTGTATTCACAGGAAACGCTGCATATGTTCCCGCTTTAGCAGAGACTGTATTCACAGGAAACGCTGCATATGTTCCCGCTTTAGCAGAGACTGTATTCACAGGAAACGCTGCATATGTTCCCGCTTTAGCAGAGACTGTATTCACAGGAAACGCTGCATATGTTCCCGCTTTAGCAGAGACTGTATTCACAGGAAACGCTGCATATGTTCCCGCTTTAGCAGAGACTGTATTCACAGGAAACGCTGCATATGTTCCCGCTTTAGCAGAGACTGTATTCACAGGAAACGCTGCATATGTCGCTCAATCGGACATCACCTTTACATTTATTTAGCGGAATCTGAAACGCTTCAATTTTACAGATTGAATAGAGCCCTAAGGCTGGGATTTACTCCGATCGCATTTTGTCCGCAATGCATGTTTTAAAAGTAATGTTCCTGCGTTTTCAGAGACCACATACACAGTAAACGCTGCATATGTTGACTTATTCAGAAATAACCTTTAAATGGCGCATTGTCCAAACCCGCGATCTAAGGTGGTGAGGGTGTGAGGGTGATGAGGGTGGTGAGGGTGGTGAGGGTGTGAGGGTGGTGAGGGTGTGAAGGTGGTGAGGGTGGTGAGGGTGGTGAGGGTGTGAGGTGGGTGAGGGTGTGAAGGTGGTGAGGGTGGTGAGGGTGGTGAGGGTGGTGAGGGTGTGAGGGTGGTGAGGGTGTGAAGGTGGTGAGGGTGTGAGGGTGGTGAGGGTGTGAGGGTGGTGAGGTGGTGAGGGTGGTGAGGGTGTGAAGGTGGTGAGGGTGTGAGGGTGGTGAGGGTGTGAGGGTGGTGAGGGTGTGAGGGTGGTGAGGGTGTGAGGGTGTGAGGGTGGTGAGATATCTTCAGCTACCATTCTGTTGTTACATCATTTGCATTGACTTAAAGTAAGATCACTTTTTAAGTAGATGATTGTACTACTATGCTGTCTTTGTACAGTTGTTACTATGATATAAATATAATTACACTTTTTCTTTTAAATAAGAAAAAGTAAGATTGTGAATAAAAAATGAATGTTTTAAATCAAACATCAAAAAGTCTAATGATGTATAGTCGGATGAATTGGTAATAAACATGAATGTGTATTTACAAGACTGATATCCGATATCTTTTATCTACTTCAAACTGAGAATGTATCTATGTATGCATGGGTAACCCTGGGTTACCTGTTACTGTGTATGCATGGGTAACCCTGGGTTACCTGTTACTGTGTATGCACGGGTAACCCTGGGTTACCTGTTACTGTGTATGCACGGGTAACCCTGGGTTACCTGTTACTGTGTATGCACGGGTAACCCTGGGTTACCTGTTACTGTGTATGCACGGGTAACCCTGGGTTACCTGTTACTGTGTATGCACGGGTAACCCTGGTTTACCTGTTACTGTGTATGCACGGGTAACCCTGGGTTACTTGTTACTGTGTATGCACGGGTAACCCTGGGTTACCTGTTACTGTGTATGCACGGGTAACCCTGGGTTACCTGTTACTGTGTATGCACGGGTAACCCTGGGTTACTTGTTACTGTGTATGCACGGGTAACCCTGGGTTACCTGTTACTGTGTATGCACGGGTAATCCTGGGTTACTTGTTACTGTGTATGCATGGGTAACCCTGGGTTACTTGTTACTGTGTATGCATGGGTAACCCTGGGTTACTTGTTACTGTGTATGCATGGGTTACTTGTGTAAATCATAGTGGAGTTTGTAATGCCAGTATAAGCCCTATGAGATGCAAAAGTAACACAGGTTTACAGTTGCGTGTGTGTGTGGATTATACTAGACAAACTATTGGATTACAGAGGTCAGAGGGATAAAGGATAGTTCTCTGAAGTCAAATCCTCTTGATGCGTCATACTTGTGTTTCATTTTTTCAGGCTGCATGCGTCTCTGTCTAGACCATTATTCCAGAACAGTGCACTGGTGTCGGAGGAGATGAGAGCTGTTACCTTTTCTGGAGTTCCTGTTCATTTACATGTTAGTCATTTATCAGACGCTCCTATCCAGAGAGACTTACAGTTAGTTAGTTCATACATGTTCATACTTTTTTCATACTGGTCCCACGTGGGAATCGAACAAACAACCCTGGCATTGCAAGTGCCTTGCTCTACCATCTAGGCTACACGGGACTACACCAGAGCTACACGGGACTACACCAGAGCTACACGGGACTACACCAGAGCTACACGGGACTACACCAGAGCTACACGGGACTAATAATGAATGAGGTTCCAGATGGATGCAGGGAGATGTTGATGATGGATACAGAGCTGATGGATACAGGGTAGATGGATACAGGGGATTGCTGATGGATACAGGGGATTGCTGATTGATACAGGGGATGATGGATACAGAGAGATACTGATGGATACAGAGATGATGACTTCAGAAAAATGCAGATGGATACAGAGATGATGGATACAGAGAGATTATGGTGTGGGGAAGGAGGGAGAGGAGAAGATAGAGAGGAGAAGAGAGAGAGAGAGGAGAAGAGAGAGAGTTAGAGAGAGGGGAGCGAGAGAGAGAGTGAGAGAGAGCGAGAGAGAGAGAGAGAGAGAGAGGGGAGCGAGAGAGAGAGTGAGAGAGAGCGAGAGAGAGAGAGAGTGAGAGAGAGAGAAGACAAATGGTTTGATACAGATTGTAAAAACATTAGGAAAAAACTTAGAACACTATCGAACCAAAAACACAGAGACCCAAACAACAGAGAACTACGCCTTCAGTACTGTGAGACATTAAAATCATATAAACGTACACTCAGAATCAAGAAATCCCAGTACAACAGAAAGCAATTGACACTAATTGAGGAGTCCATAAATAAAAACAACTTCTGGCAAAATTGGAAAAACCTAAACAAACCCAAACAACAGGAATTAGCCATACAAAATGGTGACATTTGGACAAATCACTTTAAAGCACTCTACAACACTGTTGACACTCAGGATAATACTGAACAGTGCCAAATTTATGAAAAGTTAAACAAACTGGAAAAATCTATAAAGGACTACCAAAATCCTTTAGACTCCCCAATTACTGAGCAGGAGCTCCTTAAAAAACTTCAAGCCCTCAAATCAAAAAAAGCATGCGGACCTGATGGGATCCTAAATGAGATGCTCAAATTCACTAGTGAAAAATATCAATTAGCTATATTAAAATTGTTTAACTTGATCCTGAGTGTAGGTTACTTCCCTGACATCTGGAACCAAGGACTCATAACACCAATCTTTAAAAACGGAGACAAATCTGACCCTAACAATTACAGAGGGATTTGTGTGAACAGTAACCTGGGGAAGGTTTTCTGTAGTATTATAAATGTAAGAGTCCTAAACTTCCTTAATAAGCACAACATCCTGAGTAAAAGCCAAATTGGATTTATACCAAAACATAGAACAACAGATCATATTTACACCCTACACACCCTAATAGATAAACACGTCCACAAAAATAAGACAAAACTCTATACTTGCTTTATTGACTTCCAAAAAGCATTTGATTCTATCTGGCATACAGGACTGTTCTACAAAGTCATTGAAAGTGGTGTAGGGGGTAAAACATATGACATTATAAAATCAATGTATACAGGCAACATGTGTAGCATAAAAATTGGCAAGAAACAAACTGAATCATTTAACCAGGGGCGGGGCCTGCGCCAGGGTTGCAATCTCAGCCCTGTGCTATTTAACATTTACATCAATGAATTGGCCAATATTCTAGAGAAGTCCTCAGCCCCTGGTGTTAGTCTCCACAATTCGGAAGTTAGATGCCTGCTCTTTGCAGATGACCTGTGCCTGCTTTCACCCACAGCACATGGTCTACAGCAGAGCTTGGACCTGCTAGAGCAGTACTGTCAGACCTGGGCCCTGACAGTAAACCCCAAAAAGACCAAAATAATGATTTTCCAGACAAATTCCAGATCCCAGGGAATAAAACCAAAGTTCTCAATTGGTGCAAAACATATAGAGTATTGCACACAATACAACTATTTAGGTTTAAAAATAAGTTCGACTGGACACCTAAATAATGCAGTGAATGAACTGAGAGACAAAGCACGCAGGGCATTCTACGCCATTAAAAAACAAATCCAAATTGAACTACCTATTACAATTTGGCAAAAACTAATTAAATGTGTGATTGAACCAATCGCACTCTATGGCAGCGAGGTGTGGGGTCCACTTACAAAACAAGATTTTACCCACTGGGACAAACATCCCATGGCAGAATTAGGCCGATATCCACTAATATCAAAAACTCAAAAAAGAGCAATTAAGTTTTGGAAACACCTAAAACACAGTGACCCCCTCTCATATCATTACCAAGCCCTGCAATACCAAGAGTTGAGCAAAGATAAGAGTCCCTTCATCCAACTGGTCCAGGGGCTGAGTTCACAAACTTGTTCCACTAACACACTGAAGCCTCAGGACCAGAACATCCAATCAATAAGAATTAACCAAATTACAAAACATCTAAAACAAAACTACATTACCTATTGGAAAACACAAACACAAGCACAAAGCAAAATGCAGTGCTATTTGGCCCTAAATCGACAGTACACCATGGCAAACTATCTGACCATGGTGACTGATCAAAACCTCAGGAAAACCTTGACAAAGTACAAGCTCAGCGAGCACAGCCTTGCTATTGAGAAGGGTAGACACAGGAAAACCTGGCTCCCTGTAGAGGAAAGGCTGTGCAACCACTGCACCACAGCAGAACCAGAGACAGAGCTGCATTTCCTGACCAAATGTCAAAAATATAAAACTATCAGAGAGAGTCACTTCCCCAAATTTGAACAAGTAGTCTGGGGCTTTGAGGACCTCTCTGACATAGAAAGGCTGCCGATCCTTTTGGGGGAAGACATGACCAGCTGTGCGCTGGCAGCATGCTATGTTGCTGCCTGCCACAAGTTGAGGGACAGTGCCTGACATATTTAATGCATTTATTTTATTTTTTCCTGTTGTTATATCAGGAATAAAAAAAATCAACCCTGACCAAAATATTATTTCAGATAATTGTATAATGTATTTAGCTGTTACAAAAAAAGGAATGGATAAAGCGGGAACCTTTGAGTTTGTCCTTCAAACAACAACAGGAAGAGAACCTTGACTGTACTGTAGAGGCATTTACAGTAAAAGAGGGGAACCTTTGAGTTTGTCCTTCAAACAGCAACAGGAAGAGAACCTTGGCTGTACTGTAGAGGCATTTACAGTAAAAGAGGGGAACCTTTGAGTTTGTCCTTCAAACAGCAACAGGAAGAGAACCTTGACTGTACTGTAGAGGCATTTACAGTAAAAGAGGGGAACCTTTGAGTTTGTCCTTCAAACAGCAACAGGAAGAGAACCTTGGCTGTACTGTAGAGGCATTTACAGTAAAAGAGGGGAACCTTTGAGTTTGTCCTTCAAACAGCAACAGGAAGAGAACCTTGGCTGTACTGTAGAGGCATTTACAGTAAAAGAGGGGAACCTTTGAGTTTGTCCTTCAAACAACAACAGGAAGAGAACCTTGACTGTACTGTAGAGGCATTTACAGTAAAAGAGGGGAACCTTTGAGTTTGTCCTTCAAACAGCAACAGGAAGAGAACCTTGGCTGTACTGTAGAGGCATTTACAGTAAAGCACATCATATATGAATTGGAAAATAACAATCAAATACATTCAACACTTTTATTCTTAAGTCACAAAAACATATCTTAAGGCATGTGTAGACAGAACCCATATTAAATCACATATACTTAATTTTCCGATGTTATCGCAGGTGTAGTGAAATGCTTGTGTTTCTAGCTCCAACAGTACAGTAATACCTAACAATACTAAACAATACACACAAATCCCAAAAAATAAAATAAAGGATTTTGTACAGTTGAAGTCGGAAGTTTACATACACTTAGGTTGAAGTCATTAAAACTCATTTTTCAACCACTCCACAGATTTCATGTTAACAAACTATAGTTTTAGCAAGTAGGTTAGGACATCTACTTTGTTCATGACACAAGAAGTTCTTCCAACAATTGTTTACAGACAGATTATTTCACTTATAATTCACTATATCACAATTCCAGTGGGTCAGAAGTTTACATACACTAAGTTCACTGTGCCTTTAAACAACTTGGAAAATTAATGGCTTTAGAAGCTTCTGATAGGCTAATTGACATCATTTGAGTCAACTGGAGGTGTACCTGTGGATGTATTTCAAGGCCTACATTCAAACTTGTGATATTGATATTGCGAGGCGTGAAAGTGAGTGATGAGGCGGAAAATGAGAGAGAGAATGAAGGTAACAAGGTTGTAATATAATGAAAAAGACAGCAATATACATAGAAAGAATAATAACCCGCAAGGGTTGAACAGAAACACATGGAGTTAAATAGTGACCCTGATGACCAAGGTGGAACAGGTGTGGGTCATCAGGGTGCTGCTACCATCTTCCCCCCGACCACCGGTTAGAACGCCGGCGAGGATGAGAGGAGGAGGGACCGGTGCTCTGCGCGGGGCATTCGTTACAAAACTCAGTGCCTCTTTGCTCGACATCATAGGAAAACCAAAATAAATCACAAGTCTGGTTCTTCCTTGGGAGCAATTTCCAAACACCTGAAGGTACCACGTTCATCTGTACAAACAATAGTACGCAAGTATAAACACCATGGGACCACGCAGCCTTCATAACTCTCAGGAAGGAGACGCGTTCTATCTCCTAGAGATGAACGTACTTTGGTGCGAAAGGTGCAAATCAATCCCAGAACAACAGCAAAGGACCTTGTGAAGATGCTGGAGGAAACAGGTACAAAAGTATCTATGTCCACAGTAAAACGAGTCCTATATCGACATAACTTGAAAGGCCACTCAGCAAGGAAGAAGCCACTGCTCCAAAACCGCCATAAAAAAGGTCTGATGAAACAAAAATAGAACTGTTTGGCCATAATGACCATTGTTGTGTTTGGAGGAAAAAGGGGGAGGCTGGCAAGGCGAAGAACACCATCCCAACCGTGAAACACGGGGGGGGCAGCATCATGTTGTGGGGTGCTTTGCTGCAGGAGGGCCTGGTGCACTTCACCAAATAGATGGCATCATGAGGAAGGAAAATTATGTGGATATATTGAAGCAACATCTCAAGACATCAGTCAGGAAGTTAAAGCTTGGTCGCAAATGGGTCTTCCAAATGGACAATGACCCCAAGAATACTTCCAAAGTTGTGGCAAAATGGCTTAAGGACAACAAAGTCAAGGTATTGGAGTGACCATCACAAAGCCCTGACCTCAATCCTATAGAACATTTGTGGGCAGAACTGAAAAAGCGTGCGAGCAATGAGGCCTACAAACCTGACTCAGTTACACCAGTTCTGTCAGGAGGAATGGGCCAAAATTCACCCAACTTATTGTGGGAAGCTTGTGGAAGGCTACCTGAAACGTTTGACCCAAGTTAAACAATTTAAAGGCAATGCTACCAAATACTAATTCAATGTATGTAAACTTCTGACCCACTGGGATAATAATAATAATAATAATAATAATTCTCTACTATTATTCTGACATTTCACATTCTTTAAATAAAGTGGTGATCCTAACTGACCTAAGACAGGGAATTTTTACTTGGGTTAAATGTCAGGAAACTGAGTTTAAATGTATTTGGCTAAGGTGTATGTAAACTTTCGACTTCAACTGTATATGATGGTAATTTTCAGCTGTAGGTAAGATAATGCAGAAATGTTCTGAGCAAATAAAGTAAGAAATAACACTGAAAACAACAAAATACTGCAAAGTTGTCTAGAAGCTAGAAACAGGGCACCATAACTGTTAGCGCCATTTTGTATTCTGACCTTAATCCCCACGGTCACCATGAAACACATCATGGTTCAGTAGATAGTAGATCTGATCTGATTTGACACATGAACTGTGATGAATCATATGAGATTGTCTCCTGACCCAGCCCAACACTCCTATCAGTGCCCTCTGACCTCTCCCCTCTCGCACCAGTCTCTCCTCCAACACTGAGTGAGCTTCACTAACCTATTTCAGGTTCTGTCTTAGTATCGCCTTCTCTCCATCCTTCTCCTCCATCTGTCTATCCTTCTCCTCCATCTGTCCATCCTTCTCCTCCATCTCTCCATCCTTCTCCTCCATCTGTCTATCCTTCTCCTCCATCTCTCCATCCTTCTCCTCCATCTGTCTATCCTTCTCCTCCATCTCTCCATCCTTCTCCTCCATCTGTCTATCCTTCTTCTCCATCTGTCCATCCTTCTCCTCCATCTGTCTATCCTTCTCCTCCATCTGTCTATCCTTCTCCTCCATCTCTCCATCCTTCTCCTCCATCTGTCTATCCTTCTCCTCCATCTCTCCATCCTTCTCCTCCATCTGTCTATCCTTCTCCTCCATCTGTCTATCCTTCTCCTCCATCTGTCTATCCTTCTCCTCCATCTCTCCATCCTTCTCCTCCATCTGTCTATCCTTCTCCTCCATCTCTCCATCCTTCTCCTCCATCTGTCTATCCTTCTCCTCCATCTGTCTATCCTTCTCCTCCAACTCTCCATCCTTCTCCTCCATCCATCTATCCTTCTCCTCCATCTGTCTATCCTTCTCCTCCATCTGTCTATCCTTCTCCTCCAACTCTCCATCCTTCTCCTCCATCTATCTATCCTTCTCCTCCATCTCTCTATCCTTCTCCTCCATCTGTCTATCCTTCTCCTCCATCTGTCTATCCTTCTCCTCCAACTCTCCATCCTTCTCCTCCATCTATCTATCCTTCTCCTCCATCTGTCTATCCTTCTCCTCCATCTGTCTATCCTTCTCCTCCATCTCTCCATCCTTCTCCTCCATCTATCTATCCTTCTCCTCCATCTGTCTATCCTTCTCCTCCATCTGTCTATCCTTCTCCTCCAACTCTCCATCCTTCTCCTCCATCTCTCCATCCTTCTCTTCCATCTGTCTATCCTTCTCCTCCATCTCTCCATCCTTCTCCTCCATCTGTCTATCCTTCTCCTCCATCTGTCTATCCTTCTCCTCCATCTGTCTATCCTTCTCCTCCATCTGTCTATCCTTCTCCTCCATCTGTCTATCCTTCTCCTCCATCTGTCTATCCTTCTCTTCCATCTCTCCATCCTTCTCCTCCATCTGTCTATCCTTCTCCTCCATCTGTCTATCCTTCTTCTCCATCTGAGCTCGCTCAATCTTTTTCTGTGAGATCATGATGTTCCTCTGTAAATCAGGTAAAACTATCTTCATCAGGTTTCTCTCTGCTTCAACTCTGGTCTCTCCTTCATTGTTCTCCCTCATCTCCTTCATTGTTCTCCCTCCTCTCCTCCTCTCCTTCATTGTTCTCCCTCCTCTCCTCCTCTCCTTCATTGTTCTCCCTCCTCTCCTCCTCTCCTGCATGTCTCTCCTCCTCTCCTGCCTGTCTCTCCTCCTCTCCTGCCTGTCTCTCCTCCTCTCCTCTTCTCCTGCCTGTCTCTCCTCCTCTCCTCCTCTCCTGCCTGTCTCTCCTCCTCTCCTGCCTGTCTCTCCTCCTCTCCTGCCTGTCTCTCCTCTCCATCTCCTCCCTCCTATCAGACTCCCTCCTCTCCTCCTCCTCTCCTGCCTGTCTCTCCTCCTCTCCTCCTCTCCTGCCTGTCTCTCCTCCTCTCCTGCCTGTCTCTCCTCCTCTCCTGCCTGTCTCTCCTCCTCTCCTCCTCTCCTGCCTGTCTCTCCTCTCCATCTCCTCCCTCCTATCAGACTCCCTCCTCTCCTCCTCTCCTGCCTGTCTCTCCTCCTCTCCTCCTCTCCTGCCTGTCTCTCCTCCTCTCCTGCCTGTCTCTCCTCCTCTCCTGCCGGTCTCTCCTCCTCTCCTCTTCTCCTGCCTGTCTCTCCTCCTCTCCTGCCTGTCTCTCCTCCTCTCCTGCCTGTCTCTCCTCCTCTCCTCCTCTCCTGCCTGTCTCTCCTCCTCTCCTGCCTGTCTCTCCTCTCCATCTCCTCCCTCCTATCAGACTCCCTACTCTCCTGCCTGTCTCTCCTCCTCTCCTCTTCTCCTGCCTGTCTCTCCTCCTCTCCTCCTCTCCTGCCTGTCTCTCCTCCTCTCCTCCTCTCCTGCCTGTCTCTCCTCCTCTCCTCCACTCCTGCCTGTCTCTCCTCCTCTCCTGCCTGTCTCTCCTCCTCTCCTGCCTGTCTCTCCTCCTCTCCTCCTCTCCTGCCTGTCTCCCCTCCTCTCCTCCTCTCCTGCCTGTCTCCCCTCCTCTCCTCCTCTCCTCCTCTCCTGCCTGTCTCTCCTCCTCTCCTGCCTGTCTCTCCTCCTCTCCTGCCTGTCTCTCCTCCTCTCCTGCCTGTCTCTCCTCCTCTCCTGCCTGTCTCTCCTCCTCTCCATCTCCTCCCTCCTATCAGACTCCCTCCTCTCCTCCCTCTCCAGCTCTATTTTCTTATATTCATCCCTCTCTTCATTCACTTCTCTCTCCAGTACAGTGGTTCTTTCGCTGTGTTCTGATATCTCCCTCATGCTCCTGGATCACTCCTTCTATATTTTCAGAGAGTCCTGTAGCTCTCTCTCTCTCTCTCTCTCTCTCTCTCTCTCTCTCTCTCTCTCTCTCTCTCTCTCTCTCTCTCTCTCTCTCTCTCTCTCTCTCTCTCTCTCTCTCTCTCTCTCTCTCTCTCTCTCTCTCTCTCTCTCTCTCTCTCTCTCTCTCTCTGTGAGATCATGATGTTCCTCTGTAAATCAGGTAAAACTATCTTCATCAGGTTTCTCTCTGCTTCAACTCTGGTCTCTCCTTCATTGTTCTCCCTCATCTCCTTCATTGTTCTCCCTCCTCTCCTCCTCTCCTTCATTGTTCTCCCTCCTCTCCTCCTCTCCTGCCTGTCTCTCCTCCTCTCCTGCCTGTCTCTCCTCCTCTCCTGCCTGTCTCTCCTCCTCTCCTCTTCTCCTGCCTGTCTCTCCTCCTCTCCTCCTCTCCTGCCTGTCTCTCCTCCTCTCCTGCCTGTCTCTCCTCTCCATCTCCTCCCTCCTATCAGACTCCCTCCTCTCCTCCTCTCCTGCCTGTCTCTCCTCCTCTCCTGCCTGTCTCTCCTCCTCTCCTCTTCTCCTGCCTGTCTCTCCTCCTCTCCTCCTCTCCTGCCTGTCTCTCCTCCTCTCCTCCTCTCCTGCCTGTCTCTCCTCCTCTCCTCCTCTCCTGCCTGTCTCTCCTCCTCTCCTCCACTCCTACCTGTCTCTCCTCCTCTCCTGCCTGTCTCTCCTCCTCTCCTGCCTGCCTGCCTCTCCTCTCCATCTCCTCCCTCCTATCAGACTCCCTCCTCTCCTCCTCTCCTGCCTGTCTCTCCTCCTCTCCTGCCTGTCTCTCCTCCTCTCCATCTCCTCCCTCCTATCAGACTCCCTCCTCTCCAGCTCTATTTTCTTATATTCATCCCTCTCTTCACCCACAGCACATGGTCTACAGCAGAGCTTGGACCTGCTAGAGCAGTACTGTCAGACCTGGGCCCTGACAGTAAACCCCAAAAAGACCAAAATAATGATTTTCCAGACAAATTCCAGATCCCAGGGAATAAAACCAAAGTTCTCAATTGGTGCAAAACATATAGAGTATTGCACACAATACAACTATTTAGGTTTAAAAATAAGTTCGACTGGACACCTAAATAATGCAGTGAATGAACTGAGAGACAAAGCACGCAGGGCATTCTACGCCATTAAAAAACAAATCCAAATTGAACTACCTATTACAATTTGGCAAAAACTAATTAAATGTGTGATTGAACCAATCGCACTCTATGGCAGCGAGGTGTGGGGTCCACTTACAAAACAAGATTTTACCCACTGGGACAAACATCCCATTGAGACCTTGCACGCGGAACTTTGTAAGATTCTCCTACATGTCCAGAGGAAAACTACAAACAATGCATGCAGGGCAGAATTAGGCCGATATCCACTAATATTAAAAACTCAAAAAAGAGCAATTAAGTTTTGGAAACACCTAAAACACAGTGACCCCCTCTCATATCATTACCAAGCCCTGCAATACCAAGAGTTGAGCAAAGATAAGAGTCCCTTCATCCAACTGGTCCAGGGGCTGAGTTCACAAACTTGTTCCACTAACACACTGAAGCCTCAGGACCAGAACATCCAATCAATAAGAATTAACCAAATTACAAAACATCTAAAACAAAACTACATTACCTATTGGAAAACACAAACACAAGCACAAAGCAAAATGCAGTGCTATTTGGCCCTAAATCGACAGTACACCATGGCAAACTATCTGACCATGGTGACTGATCAAAACCTCAGGAAAACCTTGACAAAGTACAGGCTCAGCGAGCACAGCCTTGCTATTGAGAAGGGTAGACACAGGAAAACCTGGCTCCCTGTAGAGGAAAGGCTGTGCAACCACTGCACCACAGCAGAACCAGAGACAGAGCTGCATTTCCTGACCAAATGTCAAAAATATAAAACTATCAGAGAGAGTCACTTCCCCAAATTTGAACAAGTAGTCTGGGGCTTTGAGGACCTCTCTGACATAGAAAGGCTGCCGATCCTTTTGGGGGAAGACATGACCAGCTGTGCGCTGGCAGCATGCTATGTTGCTGCCTGCCACAAGTTGAGGGACAGTGCCTGACATATTTAATGCATTTATTTTATTTTTTCCTGTTGTTATATCAGGAATAAAAAAAATCAACCCTGACCAAAATATTATTTCAGATAATTGTATAATGTATTTAGCTGTTACAAAAAAAGGAATGGATAAAGCGGGAACCTTTGAGTTTGTCCTTCAAACAACAACAGGAAGAGAACCTTGACTGTACTGTAGAGGCATTTACAGTAAAAGAGGGGAACCTTTGAGTTTGTCCTTCAAACAGCAACAGGAAGAGAACCTTGGCTGTACTGTAGAGGCATTTACAGTAAAAGAGGGGAACCTTTGAGTTTGTCCTTCAAACAGCAACAGGAAGAGAACCTTGACTGTACTGTAGAGGCATTTACAGTAAAAGAGGGGAACCTTTGAGTTTGTCCTTCAAACAGCAACAGGAAGAGAACCTTGGCTGTACTGTAGAGGCATTTACAGTAAAAGAGGGGAACCTTTGAGTTTGTCCTTCAAACAGCAACAGGAAGAGAACCTTGGCTGTACTGTAGAGGCATTTACAGTAAAAGAGGGGAACCTTTGAGTTTGTCCTTCAAACAACAACAGGAAGAGAACCTTGACTGTACTGTAGAGGCATTTACAGTAAAAGAGGGGAACCTTTGAGTTTGTCCTTCAAACAGCAACAGGAAGAGAACCTTGGCTGTACTGTAGAGGCATTTACAGTA
Organism: Thymallus thymallus; assembly: GCA_023634145.1. Lineage (NCBI taxonomy): Eukaryota > Metazoa > Chordata > Actinopteri > Salmoniformes > Salmonidae > Thymallus > Thymallus thymallus. The sequence continues at coordinate 2,371,180 of CM042382.1, forward strand.
AAGCACATCATATATGAATTGGAAAATAACAATCAAATACATTCAACACTTTTATTCTTAAGTCACAAAAACATATCTTAAGGCATGTGTAGACAGAACCCATATTAAATCACATATACTTAATTTTCCGATGTTATCGCAGGTGTAGTGAAATGCTTGTGTTTCTAGCTCCAACAGTACAGTAATACCTAACAATACTAAACAATACACACAAATCCCAAAAAATAAAATAAAGGATTTTGTACAGTTGAAGTCGGAAGTTTACATACACTTAGGTTGAAGTCATTAAAACTCATTTTTCAACCACTCCACAGATTTCATGTTAACAAACTATAGTTTTAGCAAGTAGGTTAGGACATCTACTTTGTTCATGACACAAGAAGTTCTTCCAACAATTGTTTACAGACAGATTATTTCACTTATAATTCACTATATCACAATTCCAGTGGGTCAGAAGTTTACATACACTAAGTTCACTGTGCCTTTAAACAACTTGGAAAATTAATGGCTTTAGAAGCTTCTGATAGGCTAATTGACATCATTTGAGTCAACTGGAGGTGTACCTGTGGATGTATTTCAAGGCCTACATTCAAACTTGTGATATTGATATTGCGAGGCGTGAAAGTGAGTGATGAGGCGGAAAATGAGAGAGAGAATGAAGGTAACAAGGTTGTAATATAATGAAAAAGACAGCAATATACATAGAAAGAATAATAACCCGCAAGGGTTGAACAGAAACACATGGAGTTAAATAGTGACCCTGATGACCAAGGTGGAACAGGTGTGGGTCATCAGGGTGCTGCTACCATCTTCCCCCCGACCACCGGTTAGAACGCCGGCGAGGATGAGAGGAGGAGGGACCGGTGCTCTGCGCGGGGCATTCGTTACAAAACTCAGTGCCTCTTTGCTCGACATCATAGGAAAACCAAAATAAATCACAAGTCTGGTTCTTCCTTGGGAGCAATTTCCAAACACCTGAAGGTACCACGTTCATCTGTACAAACAATAGTACGCAAGTATAAACACCATGGGACCACGCAGCCTTCATAACTCTCAGGAAGGAGACGCGTTCTATCTCCTAGAGATGAACGTACTTTGGTGCGAAAGGTGCAAATCAATCCCAGAACAACAGCAAAGGACCTTGTGAAGATGCTGGAGGAAACAGGTACAAAAGTATCTATGTCCACAGTAAAACGAGTCCTATATCGACATAACTTGAAAGGCCACTCAGCAAGGAAGAAGCCACTGCTCCAAAACCGCCATAAAAAAGGTCTGATGAAACAAAAATAGAACTGTTTGGCCATAATGACCATTGTTGTGTTTGGAGGAAAAAGGGGGAGGCTGGCAAGGCGAAGAACACCATCCCAACCGTGAAACACGGGGGGGGCAGCATCATGTTGTGGGGTGCTTTGCTGCAGGAGGGCCTGGTGCACTTCACCAAATAGATGGCATCATGAGGAAGGAAAATTATGTGGATATATTGAAGCAACATCTCAAGACATCAGTCAGGAAGTTAAAGCTTGGTCGCAAATGGGTCTTCCAAATGGACAATGACCCCAAGAATACTTCCAAAGTTGTGGCAAAATGGCTTAAGGACAACAAAGTCAAGGTATTGGAGTGACCATCACAAAGCCCTGACCTCAATCCTATAGAACATTTGTGGGCAGAACTGAAAAAGCGTGCGAGCAATGAGGCCTACAAACCTGACTCAGTTACACCAGTTCTGTCAGGAGGAATGGGCCAAAATTCACCCAACTTATTGTGGGAAGCTTGTGGAAGGCTACCTGAAACGTTTGACCCAAGTTAAACAATTTAAAGGCAATGCTACCAAATACTAATTCAATGTATGTAAACTTCTGACCCACTGGGATAATAATAATAATAATAATAATAATTCTCTACTATTATTCTGACATTTCACATTCTTTAAATAAAGTGGTGATCCTAACTGACCTAAGACAGGGAATTTTTACTTGGGTTAAATGTCAGGAAACTGAGTTTAAATGTATTTGGCTAAGGTGTATGTAAACTTTCGACTTCAACTGTATATGATGGTAATTTTCAGCTGTAGGTAAGATAATGCAGAAATGTTCTGAGCAAATAAAGTAAGAAATAACACTGAAAACAACAAAATACTGCAAAGTTGTCTAGAAGCTAGAAACAGGGCACCATAACTGTTAGCGCCATTTTGTATTCTGACCTTAATCCCCACGGTCACCATGAAACACATCATGGTTCAGTAGATAGTAGATCTGATCTGATTTGACACATGAACTGTGATGAATCATATGAGATTGTCTCCTGACCCAGCCCAACACTCCTATCAGTGCCCTCTGACCTCTCCCCTCTCGCACCAGTCTCTCCTCCAACACTGAGTGAGCTTCACTAACCTATTTCAGGTTCTGTCTTAGTATCGCCTTCTCTCCATCCTTCTCCTCCATCTGTCTATCCTTCTCCTCCATCTGTCCATCCTTCTCCTCCATCTCTCCATCCTTCTCCTCCATCTGTCTATCCTTCTCCTCCATCTCTCCATCCTTCTCCTCCATCTGTCTATCCTTCTCCTCCATCTCTCCATCCTTCTCCTCCATCTGTCTATCCTTCTTCTCCATCTGTCCATCCTTCTCCTCCATCTGTCTATCCTTCTCCTCCATCTGTCTATCCTTCTCCTCCATCTCTCCATCCTTCTCCTCCATCTGTCTATCCTTCTCCTCCATCTCTCCATCCTTCTCCTCCATCTGTCTATCCTTCTCCTCCATCTGTCTATCCTTCTCCTCCATCTGTCTATCCTTCTCCTCCATCTCTCCATCCTTCTCCTCCATCTGTCTATCCTTCTCCTCCATCTCTCCATCCTTCTCCTCCATCTGTCTATCCTTCTCCTCCATCTGTCTATCCTTCTCCTCCAACTCTCCATCCTTCTCCTCCATCCATCTATCCTTCTCCTCCATCTGTCTATCCTTCTCCTCCATCTGTCTATCCTTCTCCTCCAACTCTCCATCCTTCTCCTCCATCTATCTATCCTTCTCCTCCATCTCTCTATCCTTCTCCTCCATCTGTCTATCCTTCTCCTCCATCTGTCTATCCTTCTCCTCCAACTCTCCATCCTTCTCCTCCATCTATCTATCCTTCTCCTCCATCTGTCTATCCTTCTCCTCCATCTGTCTATCCTTCTCCTCCAACTCTCCATCCTTCTCCTCCATCTCTCCATCCTTCTCTCCATCTGTCTATCCTTCTCCTCCATCTCTCCATCCTTCTCCTCCATCTGTCTATCCTTCTCCTCCATCTGTCTATCCTTCTCCTCCATCTGTCTATCCTTCTCCTCCATCTGTCTATCCTTCTCCTCCATCTGTCTATCCTTCTCCTCCATCTGTCTATCCTTCTCTTCCATCTCTCCATCCTTCTCCTCCATCTGTCTATCCTTTCTCCTCCATCTGTCTATCCTTCTTCTCCATCTGAGCTCGCTCAATCTTTTTCTGTGAGATCATGATGTTCCTCTGTAAATCAGGTAAAACTATCTTCATCAGGTTTCTCTCTGCTTCAACTCTGGTCTCTCCTTCATTGTTCTCCCTCATCTCCTTCATTGTTCTCCCTCCTCTCCTCCTCTCCTTCATTGTTCTCCCTCCTCTCCTCCTCTCCTTCATTGTTCTCCCTCCTCTCCTCCTCTCCTGCCTGTCTCTCCTCCTCTCCTGCCTGTCTCTCCTCCTCTCCTGCCTGTCTCTCCTCCTCTCCTCTTCTCCTGCCTGTCTCTCCTCTCCTCCTCTCCTGCCTGTCTCTCCTCCTCTCCTGCCTGTCTCTCCTCCTCTCCTGCCTGTCTCTCCTCCTCTCCTGCCTGTCTCTCCTCTCCATCTCCTCCCTCCTATCAGACTCCCTCCTCTCCTCCTCCTCTCCTGCCTGTCTCTCCTCCTCTCCTCCTCTCCTGCCTGTCTCTCCTCCTCTCCTGCCTGTCTCTCCTCCTCTCCTGCCTGTCTCTCCTCCTCTCCTCCTCTCCTGCCTGTCTCTCCTCTCCATCTCCTCCCTCCTATCAGACTCCCTCCTCTCCTCCTCCTCTCCTGCCTGTCTCTCCTCCTCTCCTCCTCTCCTGCCTGTCTCTCCTCCTCTCCTGCCTGTCTCTCCTCCTCTCCTGCCGGTCTCTCCTCCTCTCCTCTTCTCCTGCCTGTCTCTCCTCCTCTCCTGCCTGTCTCTCCTCCTCTCCTGCCTGTCTCTCCTCCTCTCCTCCTCTCCTGCCTGTCTCTCCTCCTCTCCTGCCTGTCTCTCCTCTCCATCTCCTCCCTCCTATCAGACTCCCTACTCTCCTGCCTGTCTCTCCTCCTCTCCTCTTCTCCTGCCTGTCTCTCCTCCTCTCCTCCTCTCCTGCCTGTCTCTCCTCCTCTCCTCCTCTCCTGCCTGTCTCTCCT
>CM042382.1:2375770-2385770 GCA_023634145.1 Thymallus thymallus
AGGTTAGTAACCAGGCTTTATACAGTGGTTACCGGTACTGAGTCAATGTGCGGGGGTACAGGTTAGTAACCAGGCTTTATACAGTGGTTACCGGTACTGAGTCAATGTGCGGGGGTACAGGTTAGTAACCAGGCTTTATACAGTGGTTACCGGTACTGAGTCAATGTGCGGGGGTACAGGTTAGTAACCTGAGGCTTTATACAGTGGTTACCGGTACTGAGTCAATGTGCGGGGGTACAGGTTAGTAACCAGGCTTTATACAGTGGTTACCGGTACTGAGTCAATGTGCGGGGGTACAGGTTAGTAACCAGGCTTTATACAGTGGTTACCGGTACTGAGTCAATGTGCGGGGGTACAGGTTAGTAACAGGCTTTATACAGTGGTTACCGGTACTGAGTCAATGTGCGGGGGTACAGGTTAGTAACCAGGCTTTATACAGTGGTTACCGGTACTGAGTCAATGTGCGGGGGTACAGGTTAGTAACCAGGCTTTATACAGTGGTTACCGGTACTGAGTCAATGTGCGGGGGTACAGGTTAGTAACCAGGCTTTATACAGTGGTTACCGGTACTGAGTCAATGTGCGGGGGTACAGGTTAGTAACCAGGCTTTATACAGTGGTTACCGGTACTGAGTCAATGTGCGGGGGTACAGGTTAGTAACCAGGCTTTATACAGTGGTTACCGGTACTGAGTCAATGTGCGGGGGTACAGGTTAGTAACCAGGCTTTATACAGTGGTTACCGGTACTGAGTCAATGTGCGGGGGTACAGGTTAGTAACCAGGCTTTATACAGTGGTTACCGGTACTGAGTCAATGTGCGGGGGTACAGGTTAGTAACCAGGCTTTATACAGTGGTTACCGGTACTGAGTCAATGTGCGGGGGTACAGGTTAGTAACCAGGCTTTATACAGTGGTTACCGGTACCTGAGTCAATGTGCGGGGGTACAGGTTAGTAACCAGGCTTTATACAGTGGTTACCGGTACCGAGTCAATGTGCGGGGGTACAGGTTAGTAACCAGGCTTTATACAGTGGTTACCGGTACTGAGTCAATGTGCGGGGGTACAGGTTAGTAACCAGGCTTTATACAGTGGTTACCGGTACTGAGTCAATGTGCGGGGGTACAGGTTAGTAACCAGGCTTTATACAGTGGTTACCGGTACTGAGTCAATGTGCGGGGGTACAGGTTAGTAACCAGGCTTTATACAGTGGTTACCGGTACTGAGTCAATGTGCGGGGGGTACAGGTTAGTAACCAGGCTTTATACAGTGGTTACCGGTACCGAGTCAATGTGCGGGGGTACAGGTTAGTAACCAGGCTTTATACAGTGGTTACCGGTACTGAGTCAATGTGCGGGGGTACAGGTTAGTAACCAGGCTTTATACAGTGGTTACCGGTACCTGAGTCAATGTGCGGGGGTACAGGTTAGTAACCAGGCTTTATACAGTGGTTACCGGTACTGAGTCAATGTGCGGGGGTACAGGTTAGTAACCAGGCTTTATACAGTGGTTACCGGTACTGAGTCAATGTGCGGGGGTACAGGTTAGTAACCAGGCTTTATACAGTGGTTACCGGTACTGAGTCAATGTGCGGGGGTACAGGTTAGTAACCAGGCTTTATACAGTGGTTACCGGTACCGAGTCAATGTGCGGGGGTACAGGTTAGTAACCAGGCTTTATACAGTGGTTACCGGTACCGAGTCAATGTGCGGGGGTACAGGTTAGTAACCAGGCTTTATACAGTGGTTACCGGTACTGAGTCAATGTGCGGGGGTACAGGTTAGTAACCAGGCTTTATACAGTGGTTACCGGTACTGAGTCAATGTGCGGGGGTACAGGTTAGTAACCAGGCTTTATACAGTGGTTACCGGTACTGAGTCAATGTGCGGGGGTACAGGTTAGTAACCAGGCTTTATACAGTGGTTACCGGTACCGAGTCAATGTGCGGGGGTACAGGTTAGTAACCAGGCTTTATACAGTGGTTACCGGTACTGAGTCAATGTGCGGGGGTACAGGTTAGTAACCAGGCTTTATACAGTGGTTACCGGTACCTGAGTCAATGTGCGGGGGTACAGGTTAGTAACCAGGCTTTATACAGTGGTTACCGGTACTGAGTCAATGTGCGGGGGTACAGGTTAGTAACCAGGCTTTATACAGTGGTTACCGGTACTGAGTCAATGTGCGGGGGTACAGGTTAGTAACCAGGCTTTATACAGTGGTTACCGGTACCGAGTCAATGTGCGGGGGTACAGGTTAGTAACCAGGCTTTATACAGTGGTTACCGGTACTGAGTCAATGTGCGGGGGTACAGGTTAGTAACCAGGCTTTATACAGTGGTTACCGGTACTGAGTCAATGTGCGGGGGTACAGGTTAGTAACCAGGCTTTATACAGTGGTTACCGGTACTGAGTCAATGTGCGGGGGTACAGGTTAGTAACCAGGCTTTATACAGTGGTTACCGGTACTGAGTCAATGTGCGGGGGTACAGGTTAGTAACCAGGCTTTATACAGTGGTTACCGGTACCGAGTCAATGTGCGGGGGTACAGGTTAGTAACCAGGCTTTATACAGTGGTTACCGGTACCGAGTCAATGTGCGGGGGTACAGGTTAGTAACCAGGCTTTATACAGTGGTTACCGGTACTGAGTCAATGTGCGGGGGTACAGGTTAGTAACCAGGCTTTATACAGTGGTTACCGGTACTGAGTCAATGTGCGGGGGTACAGGTTAGTAACCAGGCTTTATACAGTGGTTACCGGTACCTGAGTCAATGTGCGGGGGTACAGGTTAGTAACCAGGCTTTATACAGTGGTTACCGGTACCGAGTCAATGTGCGGGGGTACAGGTTAGTAACCAGGCTTTATACAGTGGTTACCGGTACCTGAGTCAATGTGCGGGGGTACAGGTTAGTAACCAGGCTTTATACAGTGGTTACCGGTACTGAGTCAATGTGCGGGGGTACAGGTTAGTAACCAGGCTTTATACAGTGGTTACCGGTACTGAGTCAATGTGCGGGGGTACAGGTTAGTAACCAGGCTTTATACAGTGGTTACCGGTACTGAGTCAATGTGCGGGGGTACAGGTTAGTAACCAGGCTTTATACAGTGGTTACCGGTACCGAGTCAATGTGCGGGGGTACAGGTTAGTAACCAGGCTTTATACAGTGGTTACCGGTACTGAGTCAATGTGCGGGGGTACAGGTTAGTAACCAGGCTTTATACAGTGGTTACCGGTACTGAGTCAATGTGCGGGGGTACAGGTTAGTAACCAGGCTTTATACAGTGGTTACCGGTACTGAGTCAATGTGCGGGGGTACAGGTTAGTAACCAGGCTTTATACAGTGGTTACCGGTACCTGAGTCAATGTGCGGGGGTACAGGTTAGTAACCAGGCTTTATACAGTGGTTACCGGTACCGAGTCAATGTGCGGGGGTACAGGTTAGTAACCAGGCTTTATACAGTGGTTACCGGTACCTGAGTCAATGTGCGGGGGTACAGGTTAGTAACCAGGCTTTATACAGTGGTTACCGGTACCGAGTCAATGTGCGGGGGTACAGGTTAGTAACCAGGCTTTATACAGTGGTTACCGGTACTGAGTCAATGTGCGGGGGTACAGGTTAGTAACCAGGCTTTATACAGTGGTTACCGGTACCGAGTCAATGTGCGGGGGTACAGGTTAGTAACCAGGCTTTATACAGTGGTTACCGGTACTGAGTCAATGTGCGGGGGTACAGGTTAGTAACCAGGCTTTATACAGTGGTTACCGGTACTGAGTCAATGTGCGGGGGTACAGGTTAGTAACCAGGCTTTATACAGTGGTTACCGGTACCGAGTCAATGTGCGGGGGTACAGGTTAGTAACCAGGCTTTATACAGTGGTTACCGGTACTGAGTCAATGTGCGGGGGTACAGGTTAGTAACCAGGCTTTATACAGTGGTTACCGGTACTGAGTCAATGTGCGGGGGTACAGGTTAGTAACCAGGCTTTATACAGTGGTTACCGGTACCGAGTCAATGTGCGGGGGGTACAGGTTAGTAACCAGGCTTTATACAGTGGTTACCGGTACTGAGTCAATGTGCGGGGGTACAGGTTAGTAACCAGGCTTTATACAGTGGTTACCGGTACTGAGTCAATGTGCGGGGGTACAGGTTAGTAACCAGGCTTTATACAGTGGTTACCGGTACTGAGTCAATGTGCGGGGGTACAGGTTAGTAACCAGGCTTTATACAGTGGTTACCGGTACCTGAGTCAATGTGCGGGGGTACAGGTTAGTAACCAGGCTTTATACAGTGGTTACCGGTACTGAGTCAATGTGCGGGGGTACAGGTTAGTAACCAGGCTTTATACAGTGGTTACCGGTACTGAGTCAATGTGCGGGGGTACAGGTTAGTAACCAGGCTTTATACAGTGGTTACCGGTACTGAGTCAATGTGCGGGGGTACAGGTTAGTAACCAGGCTTTATACAGTGGTTACCGGTACTGAGTCAATGTGCGGGGGTACAGGTTAGTAACCAGGCTTTATACAGTGGTTACCGGTACTGAGTCAATGTGCGGGGGTACAGGTTAGTAACCAGGCTTTATACAGTGGTTACCGGTACTGAGTCAATGTGCGGGGGTACAGGTTAGTAACCAGGCTTTATACAGTGGTTACCGGTACTGAGTCAATGTGCGGGGGTACAGGTTAGTAACCAGGCTTTATACAGTGGTTACCGGTACCGAGTCAATGTGCGGGGGTACAGGTTAGTAACCAGGCTTTATACAGTGGTTACCGGTACTGAGTCAATGTGCGGGGGTACAGGTTAGTAACCAGGCTTTATACAGTGGTTACCGGTACTGAGTCAATGTGCGGGGGTACAGGTTAGTAACCAGGCTTTATACAGTGGTTACCGGTACCGAGTCAATGTGCGGGGGTACAGGTTAGTAACCAGGCTTTATACAGTGGTTACCGGTACTGAGTCAATGTGCGGGGGTACAGGTTAGTAACCAGGCTTTATACAGTGGTTACCGGTACCGAGTCAATGTGCGGGGGTACAGGTTAGTAACCAGGCTTTATACAGTGGTTTATACAGTGCGGGGGTACAGGTTAGTAACCAGGCTTTATACAGTGGTTATACAGTGCGGGGGTACAGGTTAGTAACCAGGCTTTATACAGTGGTTTATACAGTGCGGGGGTACAGGTTAGTAACCAGGCTTTATACAGTGGTTTATACAGTGCGGGGGTACAGGTTAGTAACCAGGCTTTATACAGTGCGGGGGTACAGGTTAGTAACCAGGCTTTATACAGTGGTTTATACAGTGCGGGGGTACAGGTTAGTAACCAGGCTTTATACAGTGGTTTATACAGTGCGGGGGTACAGGTTAGTAACCAGGCTTTATACAGTGGTTTATACAGTGCGGGGGTACAGGTTAGTAACCAGGCTTTATACAGTGGTTTATACAGTGCGGGGGTACAGGTTAGTAACCAGGCTTTATACAGTGGTTTATACAGTGCGGGGGTACAGGTTAGTAACCAGGCTTTATACAGTGGTTTATACAGTGCGGGGGTACAGGTTAGTAACCAGGCTTTATACAGTGGTTTATACAGTGCGGGGGTACAGGTTAGTAACCAGGCTTTATACAGTGGTTTATACAGTGCGGGGGTACAGGTTAGTAACCAGGCTTTATACAGTGGTTTATACAGTGCGGGGGTACAGGTTAGTAACCAGGCTTTATACAGTGGTTTATACAGTGCGGGGTACAGGTTAGTAACCAGGCTTTATACAGTGTCGGGGGTACAGGTTAGTAACCAGGCTTTATACAGTGCGGGGGTACAGGTTAGTAACCAGGCTTTATACAGTGGTTTATACAGTGCGGGGGTACAGGTTAGTAACCAGGCTTTATACAGTGCGGGGGTACAGGTTAGTAACCAGGCTTTATACAGTGCGGGGGTACAGGTTAGTAACCAGGCTTTATACAGTGGTTTATACAGTGCGGGGGTACAGGTTAGTAACCAGGCTTTATACAGTGCAGGGGGGTACAGGTTAGTAACCAGGCTTTATACAGTGCGGGGTACAGGTTAGTAACCAGGCTTTATACAGTGCGGGGGTACAGGTTAGTAACCAGGCTTTATACAGTGCGGGGGTACAGGTTAGTAACCAGGCTTTATACAGTGCGGGGGTACAGGTTAGTAACCAGGCTTTATACAGTGCGGGGGTACAGGTTAGTAACCAGGCTTTATACAGTGCGGGGGTACAGGTTAGTAACCAGGCTTTATACAGTGCGGGGGTACAGGTTAGTAACCAGGCTTTATACAGTGCGGGGGTACAGGTTAGTAACCAGGCTTTATACAGTGGTTTATACAGTGCGGGGGTACAGGTTAGTAACCAGGCTTTATACAGTGGTTATACAGTGCGGGGGTACAGGTTAGTAACCAGGCTTTATACAGTGGTTATACAGTGCGGGGGTACAGGTTAGTAACCAGGCTTTATACAGTGGTTACAGTGCGGGGGTACAGGTTAGTAACCAGGCTTTATACAGTGGTTATACAGTGCGGGGGTACAGGTTAGTAACCAGGCTTTATAGGGTACAGTGCGGGGGTACAGGTTAGTAACCAGGCTTTATACAGGGTTATACAGTGCGGGGGTACAGGTTAGTAACCAGGCTTTATACAGTGGTTTATACAGTGCGGGGGTACAGGTTAGTAACCAGGCTTTATACAGTGCGGGGGTACAGGTTAGTAACCAGGCTTTATACAGTGCGGGGGTACAGGTTAGTAACCAGGCTTTATACAGTGGTTTATACAGTGCGGGGGTACAGGTTAGTAACCAGGCTTTATACAGTGCGGGGGTACAGGTTAGTAACCAGGCTTTATACAGTGCGGGGGTACAGGTTAGTAACCAGGCTTTATACAGTGGTTTATACAGTGCGGGGGTACAGGTTAGTAACCAGGCTTTATACAGTGCGGGGGTACAGGTTAGGTAACCAGGCTTATACAGTGCGGGGGTACAGGTTAGTAACCAGGCTTTATACAGTGCGGGGGTACAGGTTAGTAACCAGGCTTTATACAGTGCGGGGGTACAGGTTAGTAACCAGGCTTTATACAGTGCGGGGGTACAGGTTAGTAACCAGGCTTTATACAGTGCGGGGGTACAGGTTAGTAACCAGGCTTTATACAGTGCGGGGGTACAGGTTAGTAACCAGGCTTTATACAGTGCGGGGGTACAGGTTAGTAACCAGGCTTTATACAGTGCGGGGGTACAGGTTAGTAACCAGGCTTTATACAGTGCGGGGGTACAGGTTAGTAACCAGGCTTTATACAGTGGGGGTACCGGTTAGTAACCGGCTTTATACTGTGCGGGGGTACAGGTTAGTAACCAGGCTTTATACAGTGCGGGGGTACAGGTAGTAACCAGGCTTTATACAGTGCGGGGGTACAGGTTAGTAACCAGGCTTTATACAGTGGTTACCGGTACCGAGTCAATGTGCGGGGGTACAGGTTAGTAACCAGGCTTTATACAGTGGTTACCGGTACCGAGTCAATGTGCGGGGGTACAGGTTAGTAATGAGGCTTTATACAGTGGTTACCGGTACCTGAGTCAATGTGCGGGGGTACAGGTTAGTAACCAGGCTTTATACAGTGGTTACCGGTACCGAGTCAATGTGCGGGGGTACAGGTTAGTAACCAGGCTTTATACAGTGGTTACCGGTACCGAGTCAATGTGCGGGGGTACAGGTTAGTAACCAGGCTTTATACAGTGGTTACCGGTACCGAGTCAATGTGCGGGGGTACAGGTTAGTAACCAGGCTTTATACAGTGGTTACCGGTACCGAGTCAATGTGCGGGGGTACAGGTTAGTAACCAGGCTTTATACAGTGGTTACCGGTACCGAGTCAATGTGCGGGGGTACAGGTTAGTAACCAGGCTTTATACAGTGGTTACCGGTACCTGAGTCAATGTGCGGGGGTACAGGTTAGTAATGAGGCTTTATACAGTGGTTACCGGTACCGAGTCAATGTGCGAGGGTACAGGTTAGTAACCAGGCTTTATACAGTGGTTACCGGTACCGAGTCAATGTGCGGGGGTACAGGTTAGTAACCAGGCTTTATACAGTGGTTACCGGTACTGAGTCAATGTGCGGGGGTACAGGTTAGTAACTGAGGCTTTATACAGTGGTTACCGGTACCTGAGTCAATGTGCGAGGGTACAGGTTAGTAACCAGGCTTTATACAGTGGTTACCGGTACCGAGTCAATGTGCGGGGGTACAGGTTAGTAATGAGGCTTTATACAGTGGTTACCGGTACTGAGTCAATGTGCGGGGGTACAGGTTAGTAACCAGGCTTTATACAGTGGTTACCGGTACTGAGTCAATGTGCGGGGGTACAGGTTAGTAACCAGGCTTTATACAGTGGTTACCGGTACCTGAGTCAATGTGCGGGGGTACAGGTTAGTAACCAGGCTTTATACAGTGGTTACCGGTACCGAGTCAATGTGCGGGGGTACAGGTTAGTAACCAGGCTTTATACAGTGGTTACCGGTACTGAGTCAATGTGCGGGGGTACAGGTTAGTAACCAGGCTTTATACAGTGGTTACCGGTACCGAGTCAATGTGCGGGGGTACAGGTTAGTAACCAGGCTTTATACAGTGGTTACCGGTACCGAGTCAATGTGCGGGGGTACAGGTTAGTAACCAGGCTTTATACAGTGGTTACCGGTACCGAGTCAATGTGCGGGGGTACAGGTTAGTAACCAGGCTTTATACAGTGGTTACCGGTACCGAGTCAATGTGCGAGGGTACAGGTTAGTAACCAGGCTTTATACAGTGGTTACCGGTACTGAGTCAATGTGCGGGGGTACAGGTTAGTAACCAGGCTTTATACAGTGGTTACCGGTACTGAGTCAATGTGCGGGGGTACAGGTTAGTAACCAGGCTTTATACAGTGGTTACCGGTACCGAGTCAATGTGCGAGGGGTACAGGTTAGTAACCAGGCTTTATACAGTGGTTACCGGTACCTGAGTCAATGTGCGGGGGTACAGGTTAGTAACCAGGCTTTATACAGTGGTTACCGGTACTGAGTCAATGTGCGGGGGTACAGGTTAGTAACCAGGCTTTATACAGTGGTTACCGGTACTGAGTCAATGTGCGGGGGTACAGGTTAGTAACCAGGCTTTATACAGTGGTTACCGGTACCGAGTCAATGTGCGGGGGTACAGGTTAGTAACCAGGCTTTATACAGTGGTTACCGGTACGAGTCAATGTGCGGGGGTACAGGTTAGTAACCAGGCTTTATACAGTGGTTACCGGTACCTGAGTCAATGTGCGGGGGTACAGGTTAGTAACCAGGCTTTATACAGTGGTTACCGGTACCGAGTCAATGTGCGGGGGTACAGGTTAGTAACCAGGCTTTATACAGTGGTTACCGGTACCTGAGTCAATGTGCGGGGGTACAGGTTAGTAACCAGGCTTTATACAGTGGTTACCGGTACCGAGTCAATGTGCGGGGGTACAGGTTAGTAACCAGGCTTTATACAGTGGTTACCGGTACCGAGTCAATGTGCGGGGGTACAGGTTAGTAACCAGGCTTTATACAGTGGTTACCGGTACCGAGTCAATGTGCGGGGGTACAGGTTAGTAACCAGGCTTTATACAGTGGTTACCGGTACGAGTCAATGTGCGGGGGTACAGGTTAGTAACCAGGCTTTATACAGTGGTTACCGGTACCGAGTCAATGTGCGGGGGTACAGGTTAGTAACCAGGCTTTATACAGTGGTTACCGGTACCGAGTCAATGTGCGGGGGTACAGGTTAGTAACCAGGCTTTATACAGTGGTTACCGGTACTGAGTCAATGTGCGGGGGTACAGGTTAGTAACCAGGCTTTATACAGTGGTTACCGGTACCTGAGTCAATGTGCGGGGGTACAGGTTAGTAACCAGGCTTTATACAGTGGTTACCGGTACCGAGTCATTGTGCGGGGGTACAGGTTAGTAACCAGGCTTTATACAGTGGTTACCGGTACCGAGTCAATG
>CM042382.1:2390770-2428270 GCA_023634145.1 Thymallus thymallus
CAATTATTGATTTGAATATTTTGAGCCAAAATGAACGAACTAACAACACTGAACAAAACTCTAACGAAACAACGTTACGTTCACTAAACAAACACGAATGAACGGACGTAACGAAAAGCACACTTACTTTCCCCCGTGGCTGCGACCTATACATCGACAACAACCCACACCAGAGTGAAGGACAGACTAACATATATAGGATCCCTAATTAGAGACAATGCGGTGCAGCTGCCTCTAATTAGGGATCCAACCCAAAACCCACACGGAAACAGAAAAGAACGACACTGTCAGACTCTGACCATAGCTATATAGAGAAGCAAATAGGCTTCTCTATGGCCAGAGCTTTTATTTTATTTTTTTATTTCACCTTTATTTAACCAGGTAGGTCAGTTGAGAACAAGTTCTCATTTGCAACTGCGACCTGGCCAAGACAAAGCAAAGCAGTGCGACAAATAACAACACAGAGTTACACATTAAACAAACAGTCAAAAAACACAATAGAAAATCTATAAACAGAGTGCAAAATGTAGTGCAAAAATGCAGTAAGGTTGGGAGGTAGGACAATAAATAGACTATAGAGTAGAAATAAATTACAGAATTATCATCATTAACACAGGAATGAAGGATGTGCAAATTATGATGTGCAAATAGAGATACTGGAGTGCAAGATTAGTGAAAAATAAACAAAAATAAATATGGGGATGAGGTAGTAGTGTGGGCTATTTACAGAAGGGCTATATACAGGTGCAGCGATCGATAAGCAGCTTTGACAGCTGATGCTTAAAGGTATTGAGGGAGATAGGAACCTCTAGCTTCAATGATTTTTGCAATTCGTTCCAGTCATTGGCAGCAGCGAACTGGAAGGAATGGCGGCCAAAGGAGGTGTTGGCTTTGGGAATGAACTGAGCTTGACACTCAGTTCATTCACAGCCCAGTTGAAATTTCCTGTGGAGCTTATTTTTAGTCTATGGTCTATTTATTGTCCTACCTCCTAACCTTACTGCATTTTGCACTACATTTTGCACTCTGTATATAGATTTTCTATTGTGTTTTTGACTATGTTTGTTTACTGTGTAACTCTGTGTTGTTGTTTTTTGTTGCACTGCTTTGCTTTGTCTTGGCCAGGTCGCAGTTGTAAATGAGAACTTGTTCTCAACTGACCTACCTGGTTAAATAAAGGTGAAAAAAAAAAAAAAAAAAGTCCTAAATATGTGTAGGTGTAGGTGTGTTCTAGGTGTGTGGAGCCTAATAGGAAGGTGTATTTGTTTTTTGGAATATCATATTTTTGTTTTTTTCTAGATTTACTGTCAGCGCCCAGTTCTGGCAGAATTGATGTAGGACATCTAGATGTTGTTGTAGGCCTTCTTTTGTTGGTGATAGTAGTACCAGATCATCTGCATATAGGAGACATTTTATTTTTATATCTTTAAGGGTCAGTCCAGGGGCTGTTGATTGTTCAAGCATTTTTTTTCAACAGGCTTGAGCTTAGGTTGTTTCCTTGTTTAACTCCACGTCTCTGGGTAAAGTAGTCTGTTTGTTTTTCTCAGATTTTGACTGCGCACTTGTTATTTTTATACATCTCTCTCTTTCATACATTATCTCTCTGTCTCTCTCTCTGTCTCTCTCTCTCTCTCTCTCTCTCTCTCTCTGTCTCTCTCTCTCTCTCTCTCTCTCTCTCTCTCTCTCCCCCTCTCTCTCTGACCCCCACTGAAAGAAAGGCAAGAAGGGAGGAGAGGAGGAGGGTGGAGAGGAGGAAGGTGGAGAGGAGGAGGGTGGAGAGGAGCATATGGAGTCAGTCTGTGGTACAGAACAGATCTGCTGCAGTGACACCGTAGCAAACTGCTCAGCAGTCACGACTTCTTTAGTACCAACTGTACCAACAGAGAAGCAGACAGGAGGAGAGGAGACTATGATAATACAGGAGAAACAGACAGGAGGACAGGAGACTATGAGAATACAGGAGAAGCAGACAGGAGGACAGGAGACTATGAGAATACAGGAGAAGCAGACAGGAGGACAGGAGACTATGATAATACAGGAGAGCAGACAGGAGTAGAGGAGACTATGAGAATACAGGAGAGCAGACAGGAGAGGAGAGGAGACAGCAGTACAGAACATAAATATTACTGACTGGAACACTGACTGGAACAGAAATATAACTGACTGGAACAGAAATATAACTGATTGAAACACTGACTGGAACAGAAATATAACTGACTGGAACAGAAATATAACTGACTGGAACACTGACTGGAACAGAAATATAACTGACTGGAACACTAACTGGAACAGAAATATAACTGACTGGAACAGAAATATAACTGACTGGAACAGAAATATTACTGACTGGAACACTGACTGGAACAGACATATAACTGACTGGAACAGAAATATAACTGACTGGAACACTGACTGGAACAGAAGTATAACTCACTGGAACAGAAATATAACTGACTGGAACACTGACTGGAACAGAAGTATAACTGACTGGAACAGAAATATAACTGACTGGAACACTGACTGGAACAGAAATATAACTGACTGGAACAGAAATATAACTGACTGGAACACTGACTGGACCAGAAATATAACTGACTGGAACAGAAATATAACTGACTGGAACACTGACTGGAACAGAAATATAACTGACTTGAACACTGACTGGAACAGAAATATAACTGACTGGAACACTGACTGGAACAGAAATATAACTGACTTGAACACTGACTGGAACAGAAATATAACTGACTGGAACAGAAATATAACTGACTGGAACAGAAATATAACTGACTTGAACAGAAATATAACTGACTGGAACACTGACTGGAACAGAAATATAACTGACTGGAACAGAAATATAACTGACTTGAACACTGACTGGAACAGAAATATAACTGACTGGAACAGAAATATAACTGACTGGAACACTGACTGGAACAGAAATATAACTGACTTGAACACTGACTGGAACAGAAATATAACTGACTGGAACAGAAATATAACTGACTGGAACACTGACTGGAACAGAAATATAACTGACTTGAACACTGACTGGAACAGAAATATAACTGACTGGAACCCTGACTGGAACAGAAATATAACTGACTTGAACAGAAATATAACTGACTGGAACCCTGACTGGAACAGAAATATAACTGACTTGAACACTGACTGGAACAGAAATATAACTGACTTGAACACTGACTGGAACAGAAATATAACTGACTTGAACACTGACTGGAACAGAAATATAACTGACTGGAACAGAAATATAACTGACTGGAACACTGACTGGAACAGAAATATAACTGACTGGAACCCTGACTGGAACAGAAATATAACTGACTGGAACCCTGACTGGAACAGAAAGCTACCTGTGTTGCTGATATTTAGTCCTAGATACATGTAGATTTTGGTGTGTTCTAAAAGTCTGAATAGAATTAGTTTGGAATATGATTGTCATTATATTGGCCGAGGTCTGACAGAACCTGTGCAGATGGTCTAGATGGTGCTGTAACCCCTCCTTACTGGGAGACAGTAGCACCAGGTCATCTGTGTAGGGTGAGACCAGGGGCTGCAGATTAATGTAGATGTTAAATAGTGTTGGACTTATTGACCTGTTTCACTCCACGTCCCTGAGAGAAGAAGTCTGTTTGCTTGTTGCCAATTTTAACCACACATTTGTTTTTAGTGTACATTGATTTAATAACATCATATGTTTTCCCTCCAATACCACTTTCAATTAGTTTATAAAAAAAATAACTTTGTGCCATATTGAATCAAATGCTTTCTTGAAGTCTACAAAACATCTCTCTCTCTGTCTCTGTCTCTCTCTCTCTCTCTCTCTCTCTCTCTCTCTCTGTCCCTCTCTCTCTCTCTCTCTCTCTGTCCCTCTCAATCTCTCTCTGTCCCTCTCTCTCTCTCTCTCTCTGTCCTCTCTCTCTCTCTCTCTCTCTCTCTCTCTCTCTCTCTCTCTCTATGTGTCTCTATCTCTCTCTCTCTCTCTCTCTGTCTCTCTCTCTCTCTCTCTCTCTCTCTCTCTCTCTCTCTCTCTCTATGTGTCTCTATCTCTCTCTCTGTCTCTATCTCTCTCTCTCTCTCTCTGTCTCTCTCTCTCTCTCTCTCTGTCTCTATCTCTCTGACAGAACTTCTATAAATTACAATGACACATCAGCACTATGAACAATGTTAGAGACCATACCATACAAGTTCATCAGGGTGCTACAGACAGTAATGTTATGAATAGAGCTGGCTTGTTCCACAACATTGCACCCTACTGAAGTCAGCCCTGGTCAGTCTGTTGTGTATACTGTATAGCCAGGGTGTCTGGGATGTTAGCGCTCTGTGTGAGGAGGAGATGTTTAATCCTGTCTCTCCCCAGAGAGATTAGCCCTGACTGTCAGCCTGCAGGGAATTATACAGGGATCCCTACACTGACTCATGGCAAAGGCAAGCTAGCCCATACTGCCAACTTATGATGGCGGGGGCTAATGACTGCTACTGCTGCTACCTCTCTCTTCAGGTCACCTCTAATCTCCTCCATTCCCCTCTCCTGTATCCTACTGTTGTTGTAAGAGTGTCCATGATTGAGTCTTTGAATGAAGAGATTGAGATAAAACTGTCCAGTTTGAGTGTTTGTTGCAGCTCGTTCCTGTCGCTAGCTGCAGTGAACTGAAAAGACGAGCGACCCAGGGATGTGTGTGCTTTGGGGACCTTTAACAGAATGTGACTGGCAGAACGGGTGTTGTATGTGGAGGATGAGGGCTGCAGTAGATATCTCAGATAGGGGGGAGTGAGGCCTAAGAGGGTTTTATAAATAAGCATCAACCAGTGGGTCTTGCGACGGGTCTACAGAGATGACCAGTTTACAGAGGAGTATAGAGTGCAGTGATGTGTCCTATAAGGAACATTGGTGGCAAATCTGATGGCTGAATGGTAAAGAACATCTAGCTGCTCTAGAACACCCTTACCTGCCAATCTATAAATTACGTCTCCATTATCTAGCATGGGTAGGATGGTCATCTGAATCAGTGTTAGTTTGGCAGCTGGAGTGAAAGAGGAGCGATTACGATAGAGGAAACCAAGTCTAGATTTAACTTTAGCCTGCAGCTTTGATATGTGCTGAGAGAAGGACAGTGTACCGTCTAGCCATACTCCCAAGTACTTGTATGAGGTGACTACCTCAAGCTCTAAACCCTCAGAGGTAGTAATCACACCTGTGGGGAGAGGGGCATTCTTCTTACCAAACCACATGACTTTTGTTTTGTAGGTGTTCAGAACAAGGTTAAGGGCAGAGAAAGCTTGTTGCACACTAAGAAAGCTTTGTTGTAGATCCGAGGAGGGGCCAGCTGAGTATAAGACTGTATAATCTGCATATAAATGAATGAGAGCTTCCTGCTGCCTGAGCTATGTTGTTGATGTAAATTGAGAAGAGTGTGGGGCCTAGGATCGAGCCTTGGGGTACACCCTTGGTGACAGGCAGTGGCTGAGACAGCAGATTTTCTGACTTCATACACTGCACTCTTTGAGAGAGGTAGTCAGCAAACCAGACCAAAGACCCATCAGAGACACCAATACTCCTTAACCGGCCCACAAGAATAGAATGGTCTACCGTATCAAAGGTTTTGGCCAAGTCAATAAAAATAGCAGCACAACATTGCTTAGAATCAAGGGCAGTGGTGACATCATTGAGGACCTTTAAGGTTGCAGTGACACATCCATAACCTGAGCGGATGTCACGATGTTGGGTATGAAAAGACCAAAGCACAGCACTGTAGACTGCAAAGAGCAAAACCAACCGTAACGTGTGTTTTGGCAGACAGGCCCTAAACACAATAATAACCCACAACGCAGGTGGGAAATACAAGAACCTAAACAGGATCCCCAGTTAGAGACAACAGGTAACAGCTGCCTCTAATTGGGGACCAAAACACAAATTAAACCATAGAGTTTACTAGAACTCTCCTGTCAGGCCCTGACCGTGACAACCATAGAGAAGACAGAGGCCTCCCTACGGTCAGGCCCTGACCGTGACAACCATAGAGAAGACAGAGGCCTCCCTACGGTCAGGCCCTGACCGTGACAACCATAGAGAAGACAGAGGCCTCCCTACGGTCAGGCCCTGACCGTGACAACCATAGAGAAGACAGAGGCCCCCCTACGGTCAGGCCCTGACCGTGACAACCATAGAGAAGACAGAGGCCTCCCTACGGTCAGGCCCTGACCGTGACAACCATAGAGAAGACAGAGGCCTCCCTACGGTCAGGAACTGACAGCGGAAACCAGATTGCATACTAGAGAGAATAATATTAAATTAATGTGCACATTTTCCACGTTTTGAATCACACTGTGTTTATGTTCATAATATTATCTACATAATGATATAAAAACTTTGCAGTTTTGTTTCCTGGGTCACAGAATGCCTCTTCTGAAGCCTTTTTTGGACTAAAAGACACTTCTGCCACCTGCTGTGTGGGAACTACAGACACACTATAAAGTCCACATGACATTCTCCCATGGCTTAGGGAAGTACATGAAACTTGAATCCAAATCTCCAATCTCCTCTCCATATCAGTATATGTTGTGCTAACTTAAATAGGCTAGCGGGGTTTATGAATCACAGATGGCCAGCCAGATGGAAAGACTGAGGGTGTTGTGACTTTGTTACACCTGGCAGGGACAGACCTTGACTCACTTCCTGATATCAGTTTATGTTGGGGAACCCACTTGGTTACAGCACCATAACATGGAAGTATACACAGGGCAGAAGAGGCAATGTCTATCTGTCTGTCTGTCTGTCTGTCTGTCTCTCTGTCTCTCTGTCTCTCTGTCTGCCTGTCTCTCTGTCTCTCTCTCTCTCTCTCTCTCTCTCTCTCTCTCTCTCTGTCTGTCTGTCTCTCTCTCTCTCTCTCTCTCTCTCTCTCTGTCTGTATCTATCTATCTATCTGTCTGTCTGTCTGTCTGTCTGTCTGTCTGTCTGTCTGTCTGTCTGTCTGTCTGTCTGTCTGTCTGTCTGTCTGTCTGTCTGTCTGTCTGTCTGTCCTAGTTATTGTATCCAGCAGTCTGTCCTAGTTATTGTATCCAGCAGTCTGTCCTAGTTATTGTATCCAGCAGTCTGTCCTAGTTATAGTATCCAGCAGTCTGTCCTAGTTATATTATCCAGCAGTCTGTCCTAGTTATTGTATCCAGCAGTCTGTCCTAGTTATAGTTATTGTATCCAGCAGTCTGTCCTAGTTATAGTTATAGTATCCAGCAGTCTGTCCTAGTTATAGTTATTGTATCCAGCAGTCTGTCCTAGTTATAGTTATTGTATCCAGCAGTCTGTCCTAGTTATAGTATCCAGCAGTCTGTCCTAGTTATTGTATCCAGCAGTCTGTCCTAGTTATAGTTATTGTATCCAGCAGTCTGTCCTAGTTATAGTTATAGTATCCAGCAGTCTGTCCTAGTTACGGTTATAGTATCCAGCAGTCTGTCCTAGTTATAGTTATAGTATTCAGCAGTCTGTCCTAGTTATAGTTATAGTATCCAGCAGTCTGTCCTAGTTATAGTTATAGTATCCAGCAGTCTGTCCTAGTTATAGTTATAGTATCCAGCAGTCTGTCCTAGTTATAGTTATAGTATCCAGCAGTCTGTCCTAGTTACGGTTATAGTATCCAGCAGTCTGTCCTAGTTATAGTTATAGTATCCAGCAGTCTGTCCTAGTTATAGTTATAGTATCCAGCAGTCTGTCCTAGTTATAGTTATAGTATCCAGCAGTCTTGCCTAGTTATAGTTATAGTATCCAGCAGTCTGTCCTAGTTATAGTTATAGTATCCAGCAGTCTGTCCTAGTTATAGTTATAGTATCCAGTCTGAGTATGTGTGTTTTCTCTTCCTTGTCACAGACCGGTATACGGCGGAGAGGGAGCAGGGAAACGTTTAAGGACAGGAAGTCTCTGAACCAGGAGGACGGTGCAGATCTCAGGTGCCAGCTGCAGTTCTCTAAGGAAGAATCCACCCTCATGCGTAAGAAGATGGCCAAGCTGGGGAGGGAGAAGGACGAGCTGGAGCAGGAGATCCAGAAGTACAAGTCAGTCTACGGGGACGTGGACAGCCCTCTACCCCTGGCAGAGCTTGCCGGTGGTGGCCCCCACAGCACCAGGGAGGCCGAGCTACGGCTCCGGCTCAAACTGGTGGAGGAAGAGGCTAATATTCTGGGTAGGAAGATTGTTGAACTAGAGGTAGGTGCCCTGACTATTTTACCTTTAGCTGTGTGTCCCAAATGTCACCCTTTTCCACTACTTTAGACCAGAGCCCAGGGCACTACTTTAGACCAGAGCCCAGGGCACTACTTTAGACCAGAGCCCAGGGCACTACTTTAGACCAGAGCCCAGGGCACTACTTTAGACCAGAGTCCAGGGCACTACTTTAGACCAGAGTCCAGGGCACTACTTTAGACCAGAGCCCAGGGCACTACTTTAGACCAGAGCCCAGGGCACTACTTTAGACCAGAGTCCAGGGCACTACTTTAGACCAGAGCCCAGGGCACTACTTTAGACCAGAGCCCAGGGCACTACTTTAGACCAGAGCCCAGGGCACTACTTTAGACCAGAGCCCAGGGCACTACTTTAGACCACGGCCCAGGGGGCTACTTTAGACCAGAGCCGAGGGCACAACGTTAGACCACGGCCCAGGGGGCTCTGGTCTAAAGTAGTGCACTACATAGCGAATAGGAGGTCATTTCGGACATAAACTTTGTCTTACTTTTTAACTTTGTACAGCATGAAAATCATTTAAGAAATAAAACAACGTTATTATCATTATTATCAGGTGGAGAACCGTGTCCTGAGGGCTGAGAACGAGGACATCCGCTGCCAGTACGAGAGGGACTGTTTTGGCCGGGAGCCCTTCGGCAGCATGCCCTCCTCCCCATATGGCGGAGACGCTCTGGAGTCAGCCGGGGAGCTGCGGCGCCACCTACAGTTTGTAGAGGAAGAGGCAGAACTTCTCCGGCGGTCCATCTCAGAGATCGAGGACATCAACAAACAGCTGACTTCCGAGCTGAACCGCTTCAAGTTCGGCCCGAGAGACGAGGAGGTTGAGGTCGGAGTGATGCTGATGAAGACCGGTGGCGGGGGGGGTAGTGGGAGCGGTTTGGTGATGATGGAGGAGCTAAAAGCAGCCAGGATGCAGATCAACGAGCTCAGCGGGAAGGTGTGTAGCATGATGTTCTACAGTACCCATAAAGCTCTGCGTATGATGTACTACAGTACCCATAATGCTCTGTGTATAATGTACTACAGTACCCATAATGCTCTGTGTGATGTACAACAGTACTCATAATGCTCTGTCTATGTTGTAATACAGTACCCATAATGCTCTGTGTATGAGGCACTACAGTACCCATAATGCTCTGTGTATGACACACTACAGTACCCATAATGCTCTGTGCATTGTATCCAGTAGTTATCTTATTAAAGACGTTTTATCTTAAGACGTTCCTGAAGCTAACATAATGTTGTCTTCTCTCTGAAGCTAAAATAATGATGTCTTGACTTCTTACCCATTCAGGTGATGAAGCTGCAGTATGAGAACAGAGTCCTGATGTCCAACGTTCAGCGCTGTGACCTTGCCCAACACCTGGGCCTCCGCACCGGCTCCCCACGGGACAGCGATGCAGACAGTGACACCGGCCGCCGTGACGCTGCAGAGGAAGAAGAGACCGGGAGGCTCCTCCTCCTACACCCCAAGAGGGAGGGGCCTGTCGGCGGTGAGAGCGACTCAGAGGACCTGTTCGAGAAGACGACCACGACCTCTGGGTTCGGAAGTCACAAGCCCTCAGACGAGTTCAGCGGACTCAGCGCCACGGAACTAGCCAGCCTCAGACGAGAAGACCGCGAGACGTTCATGAATGTCAAACGAGAAGCGGAGCATCTTGGGAAGACCGTAGACCGTCTCATTACCGACACGGACAGTCTGATCTACGAGGGAAAGATTGTAGTAACAGGAGGGGACAGTCTCTGCATAGAGGGGTTCAGAGGAGAGGACAGGGGGGACACCACCAACCTCCCCGAGTCCCCACAAGACTCCCAGGTCCTGGACGCTTTCAACACCCGTATGAAGGCTTTCAGGACAGAGCTCCATATCTTCATGGAGAAGGTGGATCACCTGGGAGACGGGCTAAGGGAGAGGGGAGGGGACCTGTCGCCCATGCCCAACCTTACCGAGTCCAGCAGCTTCCTGTCAGGGGTCACCTCCATGTCCAGAGACTCGCCCATCAGCACCCTGGGACGCGACCTGGTCACAGACTTCCAGGTAAGGAAGACAGGATGGGACACTCTTGTGACTACTGACCCGTATCTGTCTATATCCAAGGGTACGGCCAAAACGACACCCTATTCACTATGTAAGGGAAAGGGGGATACTAGTCAGTTTTAAAAACTGAATGCATTCAACTGAAATGTGTAGTGCTCTACTTTTGACCAGATCCTTATGGCTTACTTTACTTGGCTTAAGCCCTTGTCTCATATAAGGACCATAGTCCTTTGATGGCTTTGGGCGTCAGGTAGCCTAGCGGTTAGAGCGTTGGGCCAGTAACCGAAAGGTCGCTGGTTTGAATACCCGAGCCGACAAGGCTGGTTTGAATACCCGAGCCGACAAGGCTGGTTTGAATACCAGAGCCGACAAGGCTGGTTTGAATACCCGAGCCGACAAGGCTGGTTTGAATACCCGAGCCGACAAGGCTGGTTTGAATACCCGAGCCGACAAGGCTGGTTTGAATACCAGAGCCGACAAGGTGAAAAAAGCCTGTTCTTAACTTACTTTTTAATTTTATTTTATTTAACTAGGCAAGTCAGTTAAGAACAATAACGGTCTGCCTACAGGGTCGGCCCCTGGAGCACATTAGGGTTAAGTGCCTTGCTCAACGACACATCGTCAGCTCAGGGATTCGATCCAGCAACCTTTCCAACAATCTGCCCACTAGTCTAATTACCGCCCCAAAACTTGCCTAGTTAAATAAAGGTACAGAAATGTAATAAAAATAAATAAATAAATAAGATGGCTGTCCTTCATCTCACTTGGTTTGGAGCAAGTTTTTCCAGGTTTCACCCCTTGAGAGCCCTATGGGAACTGATCAAAAGTAGTGCACTCCCCAGGGAATAGGGTGCCATTTGGGTTGCGGCCATGTCTGTACTGTATGTTATGTTGTCTGTCTCCCTGCTGCATCTGGACATCAACCCCCTAGCTGCTTCCTTATTAACTCAAGTATCAATAAGACCTATTAATAAGTCAGAAGTTATAATGGAAAACGTTACAGTAATAAAGAGCGGTTGAGATTTGTTCGTGACCGGGACATAAAAAAAGGGCGTTATTTTGCAAAGCGTAAAAATAACTATTAGACATAAAACACCAGATTCTTTCTGAGGCATTATGATACTAAATAATCAAAAGAGCAATAAAAATAAGTCATAAAACTATCTTGTCAGAGACGTGACTTTAAACAGCAGTGAGGAATAGGGTTCATCTGCAAAGTCATGTTTAGCCAAGGGGACAGATAGACAGTCCAGGAGTCAGTCCCAAATGGCACCCTATTCCCTAGAACACTACTTTTGTGTAATGCACTATAAAAGTACTTTAAACGTGACTAGGGCGCCATTTGGGACGCACACAGAGTTACAGATGGTAGAATTATAAATGAGTACAATGCTACTGGATTTAAACAGTATAAACCCCATGGGGAGTCTGTGTAAATGAGTACAATGCTACTGGATTTAAACAGTATAAACCCCATGGGGAGTCTGTGTAAATGAGTACAATGCTACTGGATTTAAACAGTATAAACCCCATGGGGAGTCTGTGTAAATGAGTACAATGCTACTGGATTTAAACAGTATAAACCCCATGGGGAGTCTGTGTAAATGAGTACAATGCTACTGGATTTAAACAGTATAAACCCCATGGGGAGTCGACATCCCAAACCACTCCTCCACCGCCTGAACTTCACCAGAACCCCTCCCCCAGGGGCACAAACGGGGCTGAAAACCCAGTACCACCTGGAAGGGGGTCAGACCAGTGGAGGCGTGGCGCAGGGAGTTCTGAGCGTATTCCGCCCAGGGAAGGAAACGGGTCCACTCACCTGGCTGTTCCATGCAATACGCCCGAAGGAACCTCCCCAGTTCTTGGTTGGTGCGCTCCGCTTGCCCATTCGCCTGAGGGTGGTACCCGGATGTGAGACTGACCGCGACCCCCAGTTTGGACATGAACGCCTTCCACACACGAGAGGTGAACTGGGGACCCCGGTCAGACACGATGTCCTCCGGAAGTCCATACTGTCGGAAGACCTGTTGAAATAGCACCTCAGCGAACTGGAGAGCAGAGGGGAGGCCGGGTAGTGGTATGAAGCGCACCATCTTAGAGAACCTGTCCACTACCACGGCGATGGTGGTTTTCCCCTCTGCTGGCGGTCGATCTGTGAGGAAATCTACCGCGATGTGAGTCCAAGGCCGCTGAGGTACTGGTAGGGGATGGAGCTTTCCTGTTGGAGCCGTTCTCGCGCCTTGGACTGTGCGAACACCACACAAGACAGTACATAATGACGCACAGTCCTCCCCATGCCCGGCCACCAATACTTATCCCGGAGCGCCTCCAGGGTCCGACTGATACCTGGGTGCCCGGTGGCAGGTGTTGTGTGTGCCCAAGTTACCAGCCTTCCCCGCACTCTCCTTGGAACGTAAACCTTCCCCGGAGGGCAGGTTGCTACTGGATTTAAACTCATCCAAGTGAGCAGTCGTTAGAAGAGACATTTCGAGCCTATAAATACACAGAACCATTAATTACAGCTATCAAGGTCTGAAATGGCACCCTAGTCCCTATGTAGTGCACTACGTTTGACCAAGGCCCATAGGGTGCCATTTGGCCCCAGGTCTGGACAGCTTTATTTAAGGACTGGTCCACTCAGAACACAAGTCAAGTTAAATTCAAAGTCTGTTTCACACGGGTCTCAAGTTCAACACACTTGAGGCAAAAACAAACAAACAATGTCTACGGACCCCTATGTTCAGATGCAACACTACATCAGTCTGTGTGTACCAGTGTTTCTCAATCCATTCCTGGGGAGCGCCAGAGGTGCTCATCTGTTCTCTATCCCAGAACAACCACACCGGATTCACTGAATCACTTTGCTTGAACTGAATCCGTTGTTTTAGTGCTGGGCTAAAAAAAGTGTGAACATCTTGATGGATGGATTGAGAAGCAAGAGGTGTAGACTACCAGCCCCAGCAGAGGGTCCCAGGGGCCACAGCAGTCACTGCCCCACCTCGAGCCACCATGCTCAGCCACACAGCCACCACCAGCCCCAGCAGAGGTTCCCAGGGGCCACAGCAGTCACTGCCCCACCTCGAGCCACCCTGCTCAGCCACACAGCCACCACCAGCCCCAGCAGAGGTTCCCAGGGGCCACAGCAGTCACTGCCCCACCTCGAGCCACCCTGCTCAGCCACACAGCCACCACCACCCCCTGCAGAGGTTCCCAGGTGTCACGAGTGGGTGTAGAGAGAGACCAAGGAGCAGCGCAGCGATAGTTCGACATTGTTTATTAAATGATAAACAAATAATGTCACGAACTATATAAACAAAAGGCAATGAACAAGAACGGAAAACACACTTACTATGACGTGACATCAAGACAATGACCCACACACAGGTAGATGTGTAGGGAGCCTAAATACAATCCACAATCAGAGACAACCCTGTACAGCTGTCTACCACTCCCCTTAATGGGAGTAAGGTCTAACCACAGCCAAACCCTCACAGTACCAAACCCCCCCCCCCCCAAATAATCCCCCCTCTCAAACAATGTTTTAAACAATACTAGGGGGGAAAGGACGGAGTACTGGGGCGGTTGCTGGTGGAGGCTCCGGCCCCGGCCTCGGACGTGACGTAGGCAGTGAAGGCTGCTCCCTTCCTACCTCACCGTTGCACGCCCGGTCTGGTCCGGACCCCAGCGCGGTGATCTCCCCCTCAGTCCTCCCACGAAGCACCAAGTCCTGTCTGGACCCTGGTGTGGGAGCCCCCGACCCTGGAGCGGTACCAACGACCGGACCCGGACTGGGTACCGGTGTGGCAGGTGGTTCTGGCTCTGGAGCTGGGCCGACGTCCATACCCCCACTGGGCACCAGTGGAGCGGATTGCCCTGGCAGGGGATTGGTGCTGACGACCTGCCCGGGACTGGGCCCCGGTGGAGCGGATTGCCCTGGCATGGGATTGGTGCTGACGACCGGACCGGGTACCGGTGGAGCGGACTGCTCTGGCACTGGAGTGAAGCAGACGACCGGCCCCGAACTGGGCACCGGTGGAGCGGACTGCTCTGGCACTGGAGTGAAGCAGATGACCGGCCCCGAACTGGGCACCGGTGGGGCGGACTGCTCAGGCTCAGGGGCGGAGCAGACGGCTGGACCCGGATTGGGCACCGGTGGAGCGGACTGCTCAGGCTCAGGGGCGGAGTAGACGGCTGGACCCGGATTGGGCACCGGTAGAGCGGACTGCTCAGGCTCAGGAGCGGAGCAGACGGCTGGACCCGGATTGGGCACCGGTGGAGCGGACTGCTCCAGGGACTCCGGGCTGCTGACCTTCGCTGTAGGCTCCGGGCTACGGTCCTTTACTGTAGCCTCAAGGTTGCGGACCTTCATTGTAGGCTCAGGGTTGCTGACCTTCGCTGGAGGTTCTGGGCTGCTGACCTTCGCTGGAGGCTCCGTGCTGCGGGCCTTCGCTGGAGGCTCTGGGCTGCGGACCTTCTCTGGAGACTCTGGGCTGCGGACCTTCGCTGGAGACTCTGGGTTGCAGACCTTCACTGGAGGTTCTGGGTTGCTGACCTTCACTGGAGTTTCCGGGCTGCGGACCTTCGCTGTAGGCTCAGGGCTACGGACCTTCGCTGGAGACTCCGAGCTGCTGACCTTTGCTGGAGGTTCCGGGATGCGGACCTTCTCTGGAGGTTCTGGGCTGCTGACCTTCGCTGGAGACTCCGAGCTGCTGACCTTCGCTGGAGGTTCCGGGATGCGGACCTTCTCTGGAGGTTCTGGGTTGCTGACCTTCACTGGAGGTTCTGGGTTGCTGACCTTCACTGGAGTTTCCGGGCTGCGGACCTTCGCTGTAGGCTCAGGGCTACGGACCTTCGCTGGAGGCTCCGAGCTGCTGACCTTCGCTGTAGGCTCAGGGCTGCA
Source organism: Thymallus thymallus (assembly GCA_023634145.1). Classification (NCBI taxonomy): domain Eukaryota; kingdom Metazoa; phylum Chordata; class Actinopteri; order Salmoniformes; family Salmonidae; genus Thymallus; species Thymallus thymallus. Next base: position 2,405,966 of record CM042382.1, read on the forward strand.
GACCTTTGCTGGAGGTTTCGGGCTGTGGACCTTCGCTTGCTCAGAAGCCCGCTCCCGCATATCCATCAGCCTGTTCACGAGAGCATATCGGCGCCTGAAGTCCTCCTCCTCCTCTATCTCTATCAGAAGCGGATCCTTCTGCTTCTCCAGTGGAAGAGCAACCCAGGCTCTCCACCACCTCGTCTGTTCCTCCTTCGGGTATTCATAAAACCCCTCGGGTTTCTCTCGATCCTGGATCGTTGGAAGACGAAGTGGTGGGCGATCCTCTTCCTCCAGCCTCTCCGTGCTTTGGCTGCGCACCGATGGTGTGGTGCGCGAAGTCGGCACGGACCGTGCCGGGCTGTGAGTGCGCACCGATGGTGTGGTGCGCGGAGCAGGCACGGACCGTACCTGACTCTGGGCCAGCGCTGGAGGCACCGGGTTGGGAACTGGCGTTGGAGGGCTGCTACTGCCCCGATCTTCCTCTCTCCATCGCCAATCCCCTTCCTGTGAGGACTCCTCCGGGAGCCCCCACGAGTGAGGGAACAAAGGCACATAGTCGTCGTCTTCCTCCGACTCCGGGGCTCTTCACCGTCAACCCCTGACCACCCCCATAGCCCCCCCCAAAAAAAACTGTTTGGGTTTTCTGGGCTCCAGGCTGTTTCCTTGCCCGTCGCTTGTTTTTTCCACTGCCTCTCTTGGTCTCGTTGTGGTGGGTCATTCTGTCACGAGTGGGTGTAGAGAGAGACCAAGGAGCAGCGGAGCGATAGTTCCACATCGTTTATTAAATGATAAACAAATAATGTCACAAACTATATAAACAAAAGGCAATGAACAAGAACGGAAAACACACTTACTATGACGTGACATCAAGACAATGACCCACACACAGGTAGATGTGTAGGGAGCCTAAATACAATCCCCAATCAGAGACAACCCTGTACAGCTGTCTCTGATTGAGGATTATTACCTCCCCTAGTTAGGGTGTGAGGGCTCGACTCTGGTTCTACCACTCCCCTTATTGGAGTAAGGTCTAACCACAGCCAAACCCTCACACCAGGGGCCACAGCAGTCACTGCCCCACCTCGAGCCACCCTGATCAGCCACACAGCCACCACCACCCCCATCCTCCCTAGTCCCAATCCACCATCTCTAACACTCGCTACCACTGCTGCATCCACATACCCTTACACACCTGAACTCTGCACCGAAAATAGCACCCTGACGACTTTATCCATCGCCCTGACCGGAAACAACATGCAGATGCCTGCTTCAAACTCAGTGGGGACACACAGTGGTCGAAGCTGTTTCTTCCAGATGGCTTTGCACAATTGATCAATCAACCGATGACTTAACCAACTAATTAATCCATTTATAGCTCAGAGTTCTGAGTTGCCTTTAGAAGAAACAAGCTACTGTCCACCTTGAGTCAACATGTAAACAAGCTACTGTCCACCTTGAGTCAACATGTAAACAAGCTACTGTCCACCTTGAGTCAACATGTAAACAAGCTACTGTCCACCTTGAGTCAACATGTAAACAAGCTACTGTCCACCTTGAGTCAACATGTAAACAAGCTACTGTCCACCTTGAGTCAACATGTAAACAAGCTACTGTCCACCTTGAGTCAACATGTAAACAAGCTACTGTCCACCTTGAGTCAACATGTAAACAAGCTATGTGGTAACAACAACAACCCTACCACCCTCTACTTAGTGCAGTATTGCAGGATGTCTTCTTTTTAACCCCTGTTAAGCAGATTGTTCAATTAAGAAGTTCTCAATTAAGAATAAATTCTCAATTTGACAGAAGATAGTGATAGTATCTCATGGCTCATACGGTCTGCTTTACCCCCTCTACTCTGCCTATAGGACTCATGGCTCATACGGTCTGCTTTACCCCCTCTACTCTGCCTATAGGACTCATGGCTCATACGGTCTGCTTTACCCCCTCTACTCTGCCTATAGGACTCATGGCTCATACGGTCTGCTTTACCCCCTCTACTCTGCCTATAGGACTCATGGCTCATACGGTCTGCTTTACCCCCTCTACTCTGCCTATAGGACTCATGGCTCATACGGTCTGCTTTACCCCCTCTACTCTGCCTATAGGACTCATGGCTCATACAGTCTGCTTTACCCCCTCTACTCTGCCTATAGGACTCATGGCTCATACGGTCTGCTTTACCCCCTCTACTCTGCCTATAGGACTCATGGCTCATACGGTCTGCTTTACCCCCTCTACTCTGCCTATAGGACTCATGGCTCATACGGTCTGCTTTACCCCCTCTACTCTGCCTATAGGACTTATGGCTCATACGGTCTGCTTTACCCCCTCTACTCTGCCTATAGGACTCATGGCTCATACGGTCTGCTTTACCCCCTCTACTCTGCCTATAGGACTCATGGCTCATACAGTCTGCTTTACCCCCTCTACTCTGCCTATAGGACTCATGGCTCATACAGTCTGCTTTACCCCCTCTACTCTGCCTATAGGACTCATGGCTCAGACGGTCTGCTTTACCCCCTCTACTCTGCCTATAGGACCCCTTGGCTGAGTGTGAGATATACTGTAACTCATCTAACAGCTAAAACAAACAAAGCATGAAAGCATGTCCACATTTCTGAAAGAAAATAATAAAGTTAAAGTCAAGTTGAATGATACAACTTTAAATAAAGTTAAAAGCTGTTGAACGATAATGTTAAGTGGACGGTCGTATAAAACATATCTTCATGAGATGAACAGTACCTACTAATATCTGCTACTGTTAGAAAGCTCAGATTTTCAGATTGTTTTGGTATTTATTATTTATCTCTGATTTGCAGTGATATAGTAAATAGACAAATAGTACATGGTAGATTTTGTTTTTAAATGTCACGAACAACCTATTCGTGATCAATGAGGAGTAAGGCTTGGATTTTACATAAACTCACAATCAACTTTACAACTGACATGCTAGAATATTTCAGCTGCCTTATTACTGTAATCATTTTTTATATACAGTGCATTCGGAAAGAATTCAGACAGCTTCATTTTTTCCACATTTTGTTACATTACAGCCTTATTCTAAAATAGATTAAATATTTTTTCCCTCATCAATCTACACGCAATACCCCATAATGACAAGAAATGTATAAAAATTATTCAGACGTTTTACTCAGTACTTTATTGAAGCACCTTTGGCGATTATAGCATCCAGTCTTCTTGGGTTTGACGCTACAAGCTTGGCACACCTGCATTTGGGGAGTTTCTCCCATTCTTCTCTGCAGATCCTCTCAAGCTCTGTCAGCTTGGATGGGGAGCGTTGCTGCACAGCTATTTTCAGGTCTCTCCAGAGATGTTCGATCGGGTTCAAGTCTGGGCTCTAGCTGTGCCACTCAAGTGCATTCAGAGACTTGTCCCGAAGCCACTCCTGCGTTGTCTTGGCTGTGTACTTGGGTCGTTGTCCTGTTGGAAGGTGAACCTTCGCCCCAGTCTGAGGTCCTGAGCGGTCCGGAGCAGGTTTTCATCAAGGATCTCTCTGTACTTTGCTCTGTTCATCTTTCCCTCGATCCTGACTAGTCTCCCAGTCCCTGCCGCTGAAAAGCATGCCACCACCTTGCTTCACCGTAGGGATGGTATTGGCCAGGTGATGAGCGGTGCCTGGTTTCCTCCAGATGTGACACTTGGCATTCAGGCCAAAGAGTTCAATCTTGGTTTCATCAGACCAGTGAATCTTGTTTCTCATGGTCTGAAAGTCTTTAGGTGCCTTTTGGCAAACTCATGTGCTTTTTACTGAAGAGTGGCTTCTGACTGGCCACTCTACCATAATGGCCTGATTGGTGGAGTGCTGCAGAGATGGTTGTCCTTCTGGAAGGTTCTCCCATCTCCACAGAGGAACTCTGGAGCTCTGTCAGAGTGACCATCGAGTTCTTGGTCACCTCCCTGATCAAGGCCCTTCTCCCCCTCTCAGTTTGGCCAGGCGGCCAACTCTAGGAAGAGTACTTGGTGGTTCCAAACTTCTTCCATTTAAGAATTATGGAGGATACTGTGTTCTTGGGAACCTACAATGCTGCAGAAATGTTTTGGTACCCTTCCCCAGATATGTGCCTTGACACAATCCTTGCTCTACGGACAATTCCTTAGACCTCACGGCTTGGTTTTTGCTCTGACATGTGTCAGGTCCTGACGGTAGGGATGCCTAGTACCCACTCGTTAACTGTCGGGGCCTGACGGTAGGGTTGTCTGGGCAACTCTATGTTTGAGGTTTGTTGGTCTCCAATTAGAGGCAGCTGCCATTCGCCGTCTCTAGTTGGGATCCTATTTAAGTTGATTATTGTGCCCACCTGTGATTGGATCTTTGTTTGCATGTCGCACATCAGTTCCTGTTTTCGTTCTCTCCTTTGTTTTGTTCACCAAATAAAAGGAATGTATTCACACTACTGCTCAGCGCCTCGGGTCCAATCTAAAAGCCACGACAACATGCACTGTCAACTATGGGACCTTATATATACAGGTGTGTGCCTTTCCAATGAATGTCCAATCAATTGAATTTACCACAGGTGGACTCCAATCATGTTGTAGAAACATCTCAAGGATGATCAATGGAAACAGGATGCACCTGATCTCAATATAGAGTCTCATAGCAAAGGGTCTGAATACTTATGTAAATAATGTATTTCTGTTTTTTTTTTATTATAACAAATTTGCAAAAATGTCTAAAAACCTGTTTTCGCTTTCTCATTATGGTCTATTGTGTGTAGATTGATGAGGAACATGTTTTATTTAATACATTTTATAATAAGGCTGTAACGTAACAAAATGTGGAAAAAGTCAAGGTGTTTGAATACTTTCCGAATGCACTGTATCTAGGGGTCAGGAAAATCCTTCACTGCTGTCATTCCTTGTTGCCTCTCTCCCCCTGTGAACATACCACAGAGTTGGCTGGCGACTACTGGTTCGTCACTATCTCAGCTTTTCATCTAATATAAAGTTGATAAACACAAAGTGGTTTTGTTTCACATCTTCAAATTGTGTTCAAGTTTTTTAAATTAAATGAGATATAAATTGATGTGTGTTTGTCATAGAAGAACTACTTCCTATCACTGCAGAATAATCTCAATTTTGCAGCACTATGCGGCTTGTGTGCCTGTGATGTACTGTTTCACCACAAATTGACAGATTCCGATCAGCGAAATGTGCCTTAAGGTGGGACTCCTGAGCCTCCAATGGCTGTGGATATGTAACCCGATACCCCAGAGTCACCTGGGGCCAACTGAATAGAAGCAGGAAAGTGAAGCGTTTTGTCCTAACAGAAGTTGATAGGGGACTTAACGTTTTTAAGAATAAAAGCATTTCACACGTGTAGAGTTAAGATCTAAGCTTCGTTATCTTTTCTTACTGCTTCTACTGCATGGCTGCTGGCATACGTTTAGCATGTGGTGAGTTAGCTGAAGCTAACAGTTTGCCGTGGTATCTACTCTATCTACTCAGCAGTTGGTTTGGACTCATGTATCCCTCATTGCATGCGCTTCATAACCAGTGTTTTTGCATTCTTCCCCCCCATCCCTCTTTTTTTCTCCTCCTCTTTGTGTTCCCTCCATCCTTCAGATGTTTCAGCCTATCATGTTGTTCATCCTCATTCTCGTCCTCTTCTCGTCTGTCTCGTACGCCGTGGTCTTTAAGTTGGTCTTTCTCTTCGCACTTTTCTTCATTCTCTAACTCTGGTCCACACTCTGTTTCATTAGTTTTTTCCTGCTGTTTTAGTTATTAGTTCTCTAGTCAGTCTGTTCTGTTTTAGTTATTAGTTCTCTAGTCAGTCTGTTCTGTTTTAGTTATTAGTTCTCTAGTCAGTCTGTTCTGTTTTAGTTATTATTTCTCCGTCTGTTCTGTTTTAGTTATTAGTTCTCTAGTCAGTCTGTTCTGTTTTAGTTATTAGTTCTCTAGTCAGTCTGTTATGTTTTAGTTATTAGTTCTCTAGTCAGTCTGTTCTGTTTTAGTTATTAGTTCTCCGTCTGTTCTGTTTTAGTTATTAGTTCTCTAGTCAGTCTGTTCTGTTTTAGTTATTAGTTCTCTAGTCAGTCTGTTATGTTTTAGTTATTAGTTCTCTAGTCAGTCTGTTCTGTTTTAGTTATTAGTTCTCAGTCTGTTCTGTTTTAGTTATTAGTTCTCCGTCTGTTCTGTTTTAGTTATTAGTTCTCCGTCTGTTCTGTTTTAGTTATTAGTTCTCCGTCTGTTCTGTTTTAGTTATTAGTTCTCCGTCTGTTCTGTTTTAGTTATTAGTTCTCTAGTCAGTCTGTTCTGTTTTAGTTATTAGTTCTCCGTCTGTTCTGTTTTAGTTATTAGTTCTCTAGTCAGTCTGTTCTGTTTTAGTTATTAGTTCTCTAGTCAGTCTGTTCTGTTTTAGTTAGTAGTTCTCCATCTGTTCTGTTTTAGTTATTAGTTCTCTAGTCAGTCTGTTCTGTTTTAGTTAGTAGTTCTCTAGTCAGTCTGTTCTGTTTTAGTTATTAGTTCTCTGTCTGTTCTGTTTTAGTTAGTAGTTCTCCGTCTGTTCTGTTTTAGTTATTAGTTCTCTAGTCAGTCTGTTCTGTTTTAGTTATTAGTTCTCTAGCCCGTCTGTTCTGTTTTAGTTATTCGTTCTCTAGCCCGTCTGTTATGTTTTAGTTATTAGTTCTCTAGTCAGTCTGTTCTGTTTTAGTTATTAGTTCTCTAGTCAGTCTGTTCTGTTTTAGTTATTAGTTCTCTAGCCCGTCTGTTCTGTTTTAGTTATTAGTTCTCTAGTCAGTCTGTTCTGTTTTAGTTATTAGTTCTCCGTCTGTTCTGTTTTAGTTATTAGTTCTCTAGCCCGTCTGTTCTGTTTTAGTTATTAGTTCTCTAGCCCGTCTGTTATGTTTTAGTTATTAGTTCTCCGTCTGTTCTGTTTTAGTTATTAGTTCTCTAGTCAGTCTGTTATGTTTTAGTTATTAGTTCTCTAGCTTGTCTGTTCTGTTTTAGTTATTAGTTCTCAGTCTGTTCTGTTTGAGTTATTAGTTCTCTAGCCCGTCTGTTCTGTTTTAGTTATTAGTTCTCTAGCCCGTCTGTTCTGTTTTAGTTATTAGTTCTCTAGCCTGTCTGTTCTGTTTTAGTTATTAGTTCTCTAGCCCATCTGTTCTGTTTTAGTTATTAGTTCTCTAGCCTGTCTGTTATGTTTTAGTTATTAGTTCTCCGTCTGTTCTGTTTTAGTTATTAGTTCTCTAGCCCGTCTGTTCTGTTTTAGTTATTAGTTCTCTAGTCAGTCTGTTCTGTTTTAGTTATTAGTTCTCAGTCTGTTCTGTTTTAGTTATTAGTTCTCCGTCTGTTCTGTTTTAGTTCTTAGTTCTCCGTCTGTTCTGTTTTAGTTATTAGTAGATTTTCCCCCCTTGGCTTTATCTACTTTACCCCTTTTTTTGTTTGTTTTTTTGCTTTGTTTTATTCCTCTCCCTGTTTGTTCTGTCATTTGTCTGTTGGTTCGTTCACCCACCAATCCGCTTCATGCATTTCCTCCTCCCTCTGTCCCCACCCCCATGCCCTCTGTCCCCACACCCACACACCTTCCCTCACCTGTCACCCCTGACCCCCACCCCCCAGTCACAGTCCGGTGCGAGGGATGAGCTGGAGTGGCGTCTAGGACAGGAGCGAGCCGTGGAGACCCAGGGCCAGAGCCATGACCAGGGGGGTCTGCCTCAGGGCCCCGCCCAGAACAGGGGAGTCATCCTGGGACACACTAGATACCACAGGCCCCCCCTGGCTTCATTAAGACCGGAGGTCAGTGCCTCTTTCATCTCCCTACCTCCATCCATTCTCCCTGTAGGACTGGATGAGGACAGACAGAACACACCTGTTTACACTAAGGTTTACACTACAGTGTAAAGTAAAGATTTAGGGTGTTGCATACGTGCGTACAGTTAAGATATTTCTTAAAGCTTTCTTAGCTCAACTGCTTTGACTGCATGGCTTTTCAGAGGCACGCATTTAGACATGAGTCAAGTAAAGGTGCCAAATTCTTGAATGTGCTTCATGTAACTTGATTGACGTGTTCCGTGCAGGTTTCAATTTGGCCAGGGGGAGGTGTGGAGGATAGGAGCCAAATTTAAGCTATAGTAATGGTTGAAGTAGAAATTAGAAGGTTCCAGTTTTCACTTTAATATTATCCTATCAAGGTTTGTACCGGTGGAGGTACTAGTTCTCAAGCTTTAGAAAAGTATAAGCTAGGTGTCTGTTCTCAGCACCGGCCCACTTCAACCTCTAAACTAAGTCCATTGTTATCTAACAAAAGCCACTCAGTCCAACATGGCATCTACAGTCGTGGCCAAAAGTTTTGAGAATGACACAAGTATTGGTCTCCACAAAGTTTGCTGCTTCAGTGTTCTTAGATCTTTATGTCAGTAGTTACTATGGTACACTGAAGTATAATTACAAGTATTCCATAAGTGTCAAAGCCTTTCATTGACAATGACATTCAGTTTATGCAAAGAGTCAATATTTGCAGTGTTGACCCTTCTTTTTCAAGACCTCTGCAATCCGACCTGGCATGCTGTCAATTAACTTCTGGGCCACATCCTGACTGATGGAAGGCCGTTATTGCATAATCAATGCTTGGAGTTTGTCAGAAGTTGTGGGTTTTTGTTTGTCCACCCGCCTCTTGAGGATCGACCACAAGTTCTCAATGGGATTAAGGGCTGGGGAGTTTCCTGGCAATGGACCCAAAATGTCGATGTTTTGTTCCCCGAGCCACTTAGTTATCACTTTTGCCTTATGGCAAGGTGCTCCATCATGCTGAAAAAAGGCATTGGTCGTCACCAAACTGTTCTTGGATGGTTGGGAGAAGTTGATCTCGGAGGATGTGTTTGTACCATTCTTTATTCATGGCTGTGTTCTGAGGCAAAATTTTGAGTGAGCCCACTCCCTTGGCTGAGAAGCAACCCCACACATGAATGGACTGAGGATGCTTTACTGTTGGCATGACACAGGACTGATGGTAGCGCTCACCTTGTCTTCTCTGGACAAGGTGTTTTCCGGATGGCCCAAACAATCGGAAAGGGGATTCATCAGAGAAAATGACTCTACCCCAGTCCTCAGCAGTCCAATCACTGTACCTTTTGCAGAATATCAGTCCGTCCCTGATGTTTTTCCTGGAGAGAAGTGGCTTCTTTGCTGCCCTTCTTGACACCAGGCCATCCTCCAAAAGTCTTCGCCTCACTGTGCGTGCAGATGCACTCACACCTGCCTGCTGCCATTCCTGAGCAAGCTCTGCACTGGTGGTGCCCCGATCCCGCAGCTGAATCAACTTTAGGAGACGGTCCTGGCGCTTGCTGGACTTTCTTGGGCGCCCTGACGCCTTCTTCACAACAATTGAACCTCTCTCCTTGAAGTTCTTGATAATCCGATAAATGGTTGATTTAGGTGCAATCTTACCAGCAGCAATATCCTTGCCTGTGAAGCCCTTTTTGTGCAAAGCAATGATGACGGCACGTGTTTCCTTGCAGGTAACCATGGTTGACAGAGGAAGAACAATGATTTCAAGGACCACCCTCCTTTTAAAGCTTCCAGTCTGTTATTCTGACTCAATCAGCATGACAGAGTGATCTCCAGCCTTGTCCTCGTCAACACTCTCACCTGTGTTAACGAGACAATCACTTACATGATGGCAGCTGGTCCTTTTGTGGCAGGGCTGAAATGCAGTGCAAATGTTTTTGGGGGATTAAGTTCATTTTCATGGCAAAGAGGGACTTTGCAATTAATTGCAATTCATCTGATCACTCTTCATGACATTCTGGAGTACATGCAAATTGCCATCATCAACACTGAGGCAGCAAACTTTGTGGAGACCAATACTTGTGTCATTCTCAAAACTTTTGGCCACGACTGTAGTGACACTCCAGCCACAGTCACAGTCATCTGATGAGCAGGATTTCTCACTTCATTCACACTCTCTCTTTCTGTCTCTACTGTTATTCATGTTTTTATCACAACAGTCGTCTACTCCCCTAAACACAGATATTTATTTCCAGCCTTTGATTTGTGATTTGGTTGTTTTGGTTGCTGTCATTCACCACCTCTGGACGTTATGGGATCTTTTGATTTCCTTCTAACTACCCTTGGAAAGGATGTTACTGTTTTGAGACTGCTGGTTGTCTGTTTATATTGGTACCTCTGAAATTACAAGAATTTGCAACAAAAAATCCTCCTCATATCCAATAGTTGAGCTAATTGTGTAAAATGTGTGTCTTGCTTGACGTTATGTGACTGACTGTGCTGTGCTGGGGCAGGGTGTATGTGACTGACTATGACTGTGCTGTGCTGGGGCAGGGTATATGTGACTGACTTCTGGAAGGTGAGCTTATGTCAAATTTTCAAGATAGTTTTTTTTTTTTACAAGATTGTTTTTTAAAAATAAAAGTACAGACTCAGAGCTTCAAAATGGTATACCATTCACTGCAGATCATTGGTAAGTGTAATAACTTGGTATACCATTCACTGCAGATCATTGGTAAGTGTAATAACTTGGTATACCATTCACTGCAGATCATTGGTAAGTGTAATAACTTGAAGACAAGTAGGAAAATAATATGTCATACTTTGTAGAGAGCTCTTCTGTGTTAATTCCCTTGAATGAATGTCATACGTTGTAGAGAGCTCTTCTGTGTTAAGGCCCATTCAGCATGGTTCACACCCTCATAAGCCTTAGCCCCACCCATCTCTTTAAGAATTCCCATGTAAACGCAGGGGTCAGCATGTCCTCAAGAAATTATCCTATTAACCCCCTCCATTATCTCAGCCAATCATGGATCCTGCCTTTCTCCTGACATACTGTAGCTCAGTGCTTTCTCCTTGGCTAGACTAGGCTCATCATTTAACATTTGTATTCATATGAACAGATCCCAGACCAGTTTGTAATGAAGGCATATGATAGTTCACATGTTCAAAAAGGTGTTTCTGCAACAACTACAAAAACATGTATTAATTTGTTTAATGGCCGTACTGTGAAGTCGGAAATACTTAGCATCAAAAAATGCCTACAATCCTGAATCCGGTCACATATTGAATGTTGGTGGACATGCAGGGAGTCGTCCTCCAAAATGCTATAACACAAGACATATTGTGCTTACGTCACATAAAGTATATTGTCTCTGAGTCTGCATAGTGTCATGTAGCTACACACACATTAACGTACTGTAGTGTCCAATACTACAGACACATGACCGTTATTAGTTGACTGGCTCAGATTCTGATCTGGGTTAGTGCTGTTTGATTAACATGGAGAGCAGCACAGGTCATCATGGACCTGGTGGCTTATACTGACTATTTTAAACTGGGTGGTTCGAGCCCTGAATGCTGATTGGCTGAAAGCCGTGGTAGACAGATAGATAGATAGATAGATAGATAGATAGATAGATAGATAGATAGATAGATAGATAGATAGATAGATAGATAGATAGATAGATAGATAGATAGATAGATAGATACTTTATTGATCCCCGGGGGGGACATTTCATTGTCAAGCAGCTACAACAAAACATAGGGCAGGTGCAAAATGCCAGAACGAAAATAAACAAAAGACAGATACACGGTACATGATACATAGAGCGTCAGTATGAAAAATTATAGAAATACAAGAAGTCTGGAGTGCTAAAAAAGCTATAAAAGACATTGCATAGTATGGGTGGTTGGCTGAATATGTACACTATACATTGGTGTATTCTACCACAGACTGGTAGAAGGTATGCAGTAGTTTACTGCACACGTTGAAGGACCTGAGCCTCCTCAGAAAGTAGAGTCGGCTCTGGCCCTTTTTGTACAGGGACCTGGTGTTACCGGCCCATTCCAGCCTGTTGTCCAAATGGACTCCCAGGAACTGATGCACCCTACAATTGCGGAGTCATCCGAGAACTTCTGTAGGTGGCATGTTTCAGAGTTATATCTGAAGTCTGAGGTGTAGAGGGTAAACAGGAAGGGGGACAGGACCGTTCCCTGGGGGGCCCCTATGTTGCTCACTGCCCGTTCTGACACACAGCTCTGTAGTCACACAAATTGTGGCCTACCGGTCAGGTAGTCCGTGACCCAGGAGACTAAGGGTGCTTCCACTTTCATCCTCTTCATCTTCTCACCCAGTAGCAGGGGCTGAATGGTGTTAAAGGCACTGGAGAAGTCAAAAAACATAACCCTCACATTGCAACCTGCGTTGTCCAGGTGAGAATAGGCCCTCTGCAGAAGGTAGATGATTGCATCATCCACCCCGATGTTGCGCTGGTACAGTGGGGCAAAAAAGTATCTAGTCAGCCATTAATTGTGCAAGTTCTCCCACTTAAAAAGATGAGAGGCCTGTAATTTTCATCATAGGTACACTTCAACTATGAGAGACAAAATGAGAAAAAAAATCCAGAAAATCACATTGTAGGATTTTTAATGAATTTATTTGCAAATTATGGTGGAAAATAAGTATTTGGTCAATAACAAAAGTTTATCTCAATACTTTGTTATATACCCATTGTTGGCAATGACAGAGGTCAAACGTTTTCTGTAAGTCTTCACAAGGTTTTCACGCACTGTTGCTGGTATTTTGGCCCATTCCTCCATGCAGATCTCCTCTAGAGCAGTGATGTTTCGGGGCTGTCGCTGGGCAACACAGACTTTCAACTCCCTCCAAAGATTTTCTACAGTTGATTTCTTCACACCAAGCTGCTTACCTATTGCAGATTCAGTCTTCCCAGCCTGGTGCAGGTCTACAATTTTGTTTCTGGTGTCCTTTGACAGCTCTTTGGTCTTGGCCATAGTGGATTTTGGAGTGTGACTGTTTGAGGTTGTGGACAGGTGTCTTTTATACTGATAACAAGTTCAAACAGGTGCCATTAATACAGGTAACGAGTGGAGGACAGAGGAGCCTCTTAAAGAAGAAGTTACAGGTCTGTGAGTGCCAGAAATCTTGCTTGTTTGTAGGTGACCAAATACTTATTTTCCACCATAATTTGCAAAAAAATTCATAAAAAATCCTACAGTGTGATTTTCTGGATTTTTTTTTCTAATTTTGTCTCTCATAGTTGAAGTGTACATATGATGAAAATTACAGGCCTCTCTCATCTTTTTAAGTGGGAGAACTTGCACAATTGGTGGTTGACTAAATACTTTTTTACCCCACTGTATGCGAACTACGGGGGTTCCAGTGATGAACACACCAGGGGTCTGAGGTGAGCGAGGACTAACCTATACAGGGTCTTCATGATGTGGGATGTTAGTGCAACAAGTCTGAAGTCATTCAGGACAGTGGGTTGCGCCTTCTTGGGCACTGGAACGAGGCAGGATGTTTTCCACAGCACAGGGACCCTTTCCAGGCTCAGGCTAAGGTTGAAGCATCGCTGGAGTATTCCACACAGTTGGTCAGCACAGACCCTAAGCACCCTTGGGCTGATGCCATCAGGGCCCGCCGCTTTCCACTGGTGTAGTCTCTCCAGCTCTCTCTGTTTGACTTTTTGAAGCCAGTGATATTTCTCATACCCTTCCACACCTCTCTCACCTGGCTCTGCCTCAGCTTGTCCTCCATCTTCTCCTTATACCCTCTCTTCTCCTCAGCAATCCGCAACTTCAGCTCCCTCTGGACGCATTTCAATTTGTCCTTGTCCCTCTCCTTGAAGGCCCTCTTCTTCTCATTCAGCAGGGCCTTCAGGTCGCTGGTGACCCAGGGTTTATTATTTGGAAAACAGCGTACCTTCTTGGTGGGTACAGTGTTGTCTACACAAAAATTAATATAGTCTGTTATGCAGTCAGTAAGTCCATCTATGTCCTCCCCATGAGCCTCACAGAGCACATCCCAGTCTGTTGTTTCAAAGCAGTCCTGTAGGGCCTCATTCGCCTCCAGGGGCCATCTCCTAATGGTCCTAGTGGTCGCAGGCTGCTGTTGGACCAAAGGCCTGTAGAGTGGAGTGAGGTGGACAAGGTTGTGATCCGATCTACCGAGGGGAGGGAGTGCAGTGGAGTTGTATGCATCCTTTACATTAGCATATAACAAGTCCAGAGTTTTATTATTCCTGGTTGGGCACTTCACGATCTGTTTGAACATGGGCAGCGTTGAAGAGAGAGATGCATGTTTAAAATCCCCCGAAATGGCAAAGAAAGCACTGGGATGCACTGTCTGTAACCTCGCGATAACAGAGTGGATGACGTCACATACTGTGTTTGTGTCCGCGGAGGGCGGGATGTAAACAATAACAGACGGTATACCACAGGTATGACAAAACATTTAATTTTACAAATTACCTTGGTAACCAGTTTATAATAGCAATAAGGCACCTCAGGGGTTTGTGATATATGGCCAATTAGAATGTGTTCCCATTCTAATGGGAACACAGTCCCATTAGAATACAGAACACAGTCCCATTAGAATACAGAACACAGTCCCATTAGAATACAGAACACAGTCCCATTAGAATACAGAACACAGTCCCATTAGAATACAGAACACAGTCCCATTAGAATACAGAACACAGTCCCATTAGAATACAGAACACAGTCCCATTAGAATACAGAACACAGTCCCATTAGAATACAGAACACAGTCCCATTAGAACACAGAACACAGTCCCATTAGAATACAGAACACAGTCCCATTAGAATACAGAACACAGTCCCATTAGAATACAGAACACAGTCCCATTAGAATACAGAACACAGTCCCATTAGAATACAGAACACAGTCCCATTAGAATACAGAACACAGTCCCATTAGAATACAGAACACAGTCCCATTAGAATACAGAACACAGTCCCATTAGAACACAGAACACAGTCCCATTAGAATACAGAACACAGTCCCATTAGAATACAGAACACAGTCCCATTAGAATGCAGAACACAGTCCCATTAGAATACAGAACACAGTCCTATTAGAACACAGAACACAGTCCCATTAGAATACAGAACACAGTCCCATTAGAATACAGAACACAGTCCCATTAGAAAACAGAACACAGTCCCATTAGAACACAGAACACAGTCCCATTAGAATACAGAACACAGTCCCATTAGAATACAGAACACAGTCCCATTAGAATACAGAACACAGTCCCATTACAACACAGAACACAGTCCCTTTAGAATACAGAACAAAGTCCCTTTAGAACACAGAACCCACTCTAATATAATATAGCTCTCATATCTGCTCCTCTCACATCCGTCAGTCTGAGTGTAGAAATATAAATTAATTGACTGCTTATTGCATCCTGATTCCGGGAATCTTCCAACAGGGATTTCTGGAAAACCTGGACATTTGGGAAAAGTTACCATAATTTTGCAACCCTAGACATCACTGAATGCAGTATGAAGGTACACATAGGGTCAAACGTTTAGCATTGACGTCGATGGTAAATCTTGAGTTAGCACAGATTTCAAGTTAGCATTTGCCCGTTATGGAGGTAGCCTGGGTACCAGTCTGTTTAGCTAACATTTCATTCCTTGTACTCCGTGTCATTGCCAAACATTGGTACCCAGGCTATTGAGGGTAACTGTGTTGTGGGGTACAGCTCTGAGGGTAACTGTGTTGTGGGGTACAGCTCTGAGGGTAACTGTGTTGTGGGGTACAGCTCTGAGGGTAATTGTGTTGTGGGGTACAGCTCTGAGGGTAACTGTGTTGTGGGGTACAGTTCTGAGGGTAACTGTGTTGTGGAGTACAGTTCTGAGGGTTAACTGTGTTGTGGGGTACAGTTCTGAGGGTAACTGTGTTGTCGGGTACAGCTCTGAGGGTAACTGTGTTGTGGGGTACAGCTCTGAGGGTAACTGTGTTGTGCGTTACAGCTTTGAGGGTAACTGTGTTGTGCGGTACAGCTCTGAGGGTAACTGTGTTTTGGGGTACAACTCTGACGGTAACTGTGTGTTGTCTGGTTTAATATTTTGGGGGTACATCTCTGACGGTAACTGTGTGTTGTCTGGTTTAATATTTTGGGGGTACATCTCTGACGGTAACTGTGTGTTGTCTGGTTTAATATTTTGGGGGTACATCTCTGACGGTAACTGTGTGTTGTCTGGTTTAATATTTTGGGGGTACATCTCTGACGGTAACTGTGTGTTGTCTGGTTTAATATTTTGGGGGTACATCTCTGACGGTAACTGTGTGTTGTCTGGTTTAATATTTTGGGGGTACATCTCTGACGGTAACTGTGTGTTGTCCGGTTTAATATTTTGGGGGTACATCTCTGACGGTAACTGTGTTGTCTGGTTTAATATTTTGGGGGTACAGCTGGGCGACACAGCTGGAGCAGAGATGCAGTTCCGACTGGATCACGATCGCAGGTTGAGGCCTGGACAGGAGGACAGAGAGGCCTTCTCTGGGACCATGGCACAGGTACAGTACTGGTACAGCTTGACTCAGTCAGTAACAGGTACAGTACTGGTACAGCTTGACTCATAGTCAGTAACAGGTACAATACTGGTACAGCTTGACTCAGTCAGTAACAGGTACAGTACTGGTACAGCTTGACTCAGTCAGTAACAGGTACAGTACTGGTACAGCTTGACTCAGTCAGTAACAGGTACAATACTGGTACAGCTTGACTCAGTCAGTAACAGGTACAGTACTGGTACAGCTTGACTCATAGTCAGTAACAGGTACAGTACTGGTACAGCTTGGCTCAGTCAGTAACAGGTACAGTACTGGTACAGCTTGACTCATAGTCAGTAACAGGTACAGTACTGGTACAGCTTGGCTCAGTCAGTAACAGGTACAGTACTGGTACAGCTTGACTCATAGTCAGTAACAGGTACAGTACTGGTACAGCTTGACTCAGTCAGTAACAGGTACAGTACTGGTACAGCTTGACTCAGTCAGTAACAGGTACAGTACTGGTACAGCTTGACTCAGTCAGTAAACAAGTAAATGTAGTTGTATTATGCATAGATCCAGGAGTTTTTCTCTCTGGAACCTGGTTGAAGACTATCTTCAGGGCTCAGAGTTTTTCCTGGTTCCCTCTCCACCTACCTACACAGGAAATACACCTCGATGAGGAAATACTTGATAATAACAACAAAATATATGCTATACATCAGTACATTTCACCTGTATTCTCCTCCCTGTTCCCCTCTCTATCTCCCCCATCACCCCCTCCTCCTCCTCCTCCCTGCTCCCCTCTCTATCTCCCCCATCACCCCCTCCTCCTCCTCCCTGTTCCCCTCTCTATCTCCCCCATCACCCCTCCTCCTCCTCCCTGTTCCCCTCTCTATCTCCCCCATCACCCCCTCCTCCTCCCTGCTCCCCTCTCTATCTCCACCATCACCCCCTCCTCCTCCCTGTTCCCCTCTCTATCTCCCCCATCACCCCCTCCTCCTCCTCCCTGTTCCCCTCTCTATCTCCCCATCACCCCCTCCCTCCCTCCCTCCCTCCCTCCCTCCCCTCCCTATCTATCTCCCCCCAGGATGAGGAACGGAGGCGGCTGGAGGCGCAGGGTGTGAGGCACAGGGGGGGTCTGGATCTGATGGGCCTGCAGGCCCACGAGGCTCCCTGGGTCCAGGAGAGAACCCTACTGCAGCAGGAGGTCCAGTTGTTCAGACACAACACCATCATCTTCTATATGAAGCTACGTTGGATCCTCATGCACTGGAGACTGGGGAAGAGGACAGAGAAAGGGGAGGCAGCACACTCAGAGGTGAGATGATTGGCTAGAGGAAGAGGCTAAACCTAACCACAGGTAGTTTAGTCATCCACTAGGTAGGGATGAGCGGAGTACTTCTGGATAGAGCACAGTGACCAATCAGTGTATAACAGCAGGGCTGGAGAAAAAGCCTGACCCCCCAGTAGTTCTCTAGTAGGAGGATTGACATCTCGCTCATTCCCAGTAGTTCTCTAGGAGTAGGGTTGACATCTCGCTCATTCCCAGTAGTTCTCTAGGAGTAGGGTTGACATCTCGCTCATTCCCAGTAGTTCTCTAGGAGTAGGGTTGACATCTCGCTCATTCCCAGTAGTTCTCTAGGAGGAGGGTTGACATCTCGCTCAGAGCTCTGTGTCAGAACGGGCAGTGAGCAGCACAGGGGCCCCCCAGGGAATGGTCCTGTCCCCCTTCCTGTTCACCCTCTACACCTCGGACTTCAGATATAACTCGGAAACATGCCACCTACAGAAGTTCTCGGATGACTCCGCAGTTGTAGGGTGCATCAGTTCCTGGGAGTCCATATGGACAACAGGCTGGAAGGGGCTGGTAACACCGGGGCTCTGTACAAAAAGGGCCAGAGCCGACTCTACTTTCTGAGGAGGCTCAGGTCCTTCAACGTGTGCAGTAAACTACTGCATACCTTCTACCAGTCTGTGGTGACCAGTGCCATCTTTTTTGCAGTGGTGTACTGGGGCGCCAACATAAAAGCCGGTGATGCTTCTCGGGTAAATAAGCTGATCAGGAAGGCTAGCTCTGTTCTGGGGATTAGCCTTGACACTCTAGAGGAGGTGTCGGAGAGACGGATCCTGGCACCTTCAGTCACAGACTGATCCCACCACGGTGTGCCAGAGAGCGCTACAGGAGGTCCTTCCTGCCGGCGGCTATTAGACTCTATAATGCCTCACCGGGGTGCCGTGCCGTCGGCAACATAGATCTGGAACTGTTGGGGTGTTAGGACCTAGTTTAACAATTATGCATCCATCCGTGACTAACTCTGGTCTGTAATCACTCATTCACTCAGGACTTATTTATTAATTCAGGATTGTATATACATATTCATGTACAGTTGTTATATCATATCACGTGCAATATTGTAAGTAATTCTTGGACTTAACTTACGTAGTCATTCACTCAGGAATGCATATTAGTATCCTGTCAGTTGTATCTTTTTTCATTGCTTTTAGTATATCGAATGTGCAATACTTGCATTTATCTGTAATTAAACCCTGCGCACTAAGGACTGTATTTTAAGGGAATTACTATTATTACCCTAAATTATATCATACACACATTTAGCTATTTAAGTATCTCTGTCTGTCTGTCTGTCTGTCTGTCTGTCTGTCTGTCTGTCTGTCTGTCTGTCTGTCTGTCTGTCTGTCTGTCTGTCTGTCTGTCTGTCAGTCTGTCAGTCTGTCAGTCTGTCAGTCTGTCAGTCTGTCTGTCTGTCTGTCGGTTGGTTGGTTAGTTTATTGATTCACTGCTCCTTTCCTTGCTTTGTAGTTGGCTCTAATAACCTTCTTATTCCATGCCTTGTCTGTCCCAGTATGAGAAGTTGGAGGGTATTCCAGAGGGGATCTTGGAGCATGGAGAGACGGAGAGAGAGGACAGGGACAGGTTGTGTACTCAACTACCCCAGAGAGACAGCCGCGATCCTGGCCCCACAACCCAACTTCCCTCCCCTGAACGCCTGCAGCACCAGAGACATGTAGAGTACCATGGATTTATATCTGTTGAAACACCTCGAGCCCTGGATTAAAGAGCACTTTGCAAAGTCTGTTCAAGTACAGTGGAGTTCAATGATCCCTAGAACAGTAGATCATCTTAAATAAATGCATGATCCAGTTTCCTCTTCCCTTTTCCTCCCCCCTCCTCCTCTCCAGGTGGGTGAGAACCGCAGGGTGCTCCAGGCGCTGCGCTCCCTGTTAGAGGAGTTCAGGTCAGAGTTGAGGGAGGAGGAGAACAGGAGGTGCCAGCTGCAGCAGAACTACGCCAATGACAAGGCATCCTGGGAGGTCAAATGGGCCGAGATGAAGTGTCACGTTGCTCAGGTAACACACAGACACCTACACACATAGACACACACACACACACTCTCTTTCTCCTTACAAAACAATGTGGAGTTTTCTGTAACTATTTATATTTTTGACAACTTCTACTTTTACTTCACTACATTCCTAAAGAAAATAATGTACGTTTTACTCCGTACATTTTCCCTGACACCTAAAAGTACTCATTACATTTTTAATGTTTAGCAGGACAGGGACATTGTCTAATTCACGCGCTTATCAAGAGAACATCCCTGGTCATCCCTACTGCCTCTGATCTGGCTAACTCACTAAACACACATGCTTCATTTGTAAATTATGTCTGAGTTTTGGAGTGTGTCTCTGGCTTTCAATAAATAAATAAAAACTAGAAAATTAATATAAGTAATTTTTAATGATTTATACTTTTACTTTTACTTTTGATACTTAAGTACATTTAAAACCAAATATTTATAGTATTTTACTGGGTGACTTTCACTTTTACTTGAGTCATTTTCTATTAAGGTATCTTTTCTTTTACTCAAGTACAACAATTGGGTATTTTTTCCACAACTGGTTCCACCACTGGTTCCCTTTTGGGTTTCATATAGAACCCTCTGTGTAAAATGTTCTACATGCATCTCAAAAGGGTTCGACCTGGAACCAAAAAGGGTTGGGGTGTATGTCTATTTGTCAATAACAGCTGGTGTGCGATGTCTAATATTAAGGTAGTCTCGAGGTATTGCTTGCCTGAGGTAGAGTACCTCATGATAAGCTGTAGACCACACTATCTACCAAGAAAGTTTTCATCTATATTTTTCAAAGCCGTCTATTTACCACCACAAACCGATGCTGGCACTAAGACCGCACTCTACGAGCTGTATAAGGCCATAAGCAAACAAGAAAATGCTCATCCAGAAGCGGGGCTCTGGTGCCCCGCATTAAAGTCCCTAGTGGCCAGGGACTTTAATGCAGGCAAACTTAAATCCGTTTTACCTCATTTCTACCAGCATGTCATATGTGCAACCAGAGGAAAAAAACCTTTAGAACACCTTTACTCCACACACAGAGATGCGTACAAAGCTCTCCTTCGCCCTCCATTTGGAAAATCTGACCATAATTCTATCCTCCTGATACCTGATTACAAGCAAAAACTATAGCAGGAAGTACCAGTGACTCTCTCAATACGGAAATGGTCAGATGATGCAGATGCTACGCTACAGGACTGTTTTGCTAGCACAGACTGGAATATGTTCCGGGATTCATCCAATGGCATTGAGGAGTATACAACCTCAGTTACCGGCTTCATCAATAAGTGCATCGACGTCGACGTCCCCACAGTGACCGTACGTACATATACCAACCAGAAGGCATGGATTATAGGCAACATCCACACTGAGTTAAAGGCTAGACCTGCCTCTTTCAAGGAGCGGGACACTAATCCAGATTCTTATAAGAAATCCTGCTATGCCCTCAGGCGAACCATCAAACAGGCAAAGCGTCAATACAAGACTACACCGGCTCTGACACTTGTTGGATGTGGCTGGGCTTGAAAACTATTACGGACTACAAATGGAAACCCAGCCGCAAGCTGCCCATTGACGCAAGCCTACCAGACGGGCTAAATGCCTTTTATGCTCGCTTCGAGGCAAGCAACACTGAAGCATGCATGAGAGCACCAGCTGTTCCGGACGACATGTTTCAAGCAGACCACCATAGTCCCTGTTCCCAAGAAAGCGACTGTAACCTGCGTAATTAACTACCGCCCATAGCACTCACGTCAGTAGCCATGAAGTTTGAAGGGCTGGTCATGGCTCACATCAACACCATCGTCCCGGAAACCCTACACCCACTCCAATTCACATACCGTCCCAACAGATCCACAGATAATGCAATCTCAATCACACTCCACACTGCCCTTTCACACCTGGACAATAGGGACACCTTTGTGAGAATGCTATTCATTGACTACAGCTCAGCGTTCAACACCATAGTGCCCACAAAGCTCATCACTAAGCTAAAGACCCTGGGACTAAACACCTCCCTCTGCAACTGGATCCTGCTCTTCCTGACGCGCCGCCCCCAGATTGTAAGGGTAGGCAACAACACATCTGCCTCGCTGATCCTCAACATGAGACAGCCTATAGAGAGGAGGTCAGAGAGAGCAGAGAGAGACCTGGCATTGTGGTACCAAGACAATAACCTCTCCCTCAACGTGAGCAAGACAAAGGTGATGATCGTGGACTACAGGAAAAAGAGGGGCGAACATGGGTTGAGAGTTTCAAGTTCCTTGGTGTCACCAACAAACTATCATGGTCCAAACACACCAAGAAGGTTGTGTAGAGGGCACGACAACGCCTTTTCCCCCTCAGGAGACTGAAAATATTTGGTATGGGTCCCTAGATTCTCAAAAGTTCTACAGCTGCACCATCGAGAGCATCCTGACCGGTTGCATCACCACCTGGTATGGCAACTGCTCGGCATCCGACCGTAAGGCGGTACAGAGGGTAGTGCATTCAGCCCAGTACATCACTGGGGCCAAGCTTCCTGCCATCCAGGACCTCTATACCAGGCGGTGTCAGAGGAAGTCCCAAAAAAATTGTCAAAGACTTCAGTCACACATTGACTCGGTACCGGTACCCCCTGTATATAGCCTTGTTACTAACCTGTACCCC